>JAJOOF010000751.1:0-60741 GCA_029582545.1 Solanum lignicaule
ATTAACCAAATAATAAAATGTAAAATAATAACATTTTAATTAATTATTGGCATTTCTAATTCTCCCTATTTCACGACCAAAAGAAAGCCATCGCCGGCATCGTCGCCATTTTTGCCGGCGAAATCACATATGCTTTCTCCCTCACCCATCTTCATCTCCGCCGCACACCATCACTATTTTTCTTTCCTCCTCCAACCTCCACAGTAACAACAACTTAAACCACCACACAACCAGATCTGGCCAAGCTTTTCATAATCCTCACACCCCAAATTGCTTACAAATACAATTTCACACCAACCTATGTCGTGAAACTCGTCGAAATCTACCCATTATAGTTTCTCCCCTTCCCATTGTTTCATGGCCCAAACCATCGCCGCCGTCGCCATTGTTGCCGGCGAAACCACTCATATTCCTTCCTTTACCTGCCTTCATCTCCGCCACACGTCACGACCATTTTCCTTTCCTTCTCCAACCTCACAAAACCAACAACCTAAGCCAACACACTAGATCTAGCCGAAAAATAGATTGTGGAAAAAAAGAAAAAAAAGGTTGGGCAAGGGATGAATATGGCTGAAAATGAAGTGTAATGGGTGAAGAAGAAAGAGTTTTTAATTAATGGTTTAAATTTATTTTATTTTTTTATAATTTCAAGTATTTTTTAAGTAAAAATGCTCCTCACTCGCCTTAATAGGCGTGTAGTTACACACTTTTGCCAACTCAGACATCTTACTGCCACATAAGCCTGGTCAACAGTCAGAGGGGTTTGTTAAATTGTGTTTTATTGAGTTTAAGGGTCCAGATGACAAAACTGTAAGTAGAAGGGTTCAGAATACAAACTGATACAAGTATAAGGGTCCACCAGACCATTTCTCCTTTTATTTATAACGCATATTTTGTATTATTTCTATCAGCAATACTAGGTGCATTGCAGCAACCTACTTATTGAATCCAAATGTATTTAGTTATAAGTAGAAAATATTTTATCTTTTTATGTAACGATAATTTTAAAATGTATTAACATGCATTATAATTTATATGTTTTAGGGGTGGTCAAATATCTTTTTCCGGAGGTATGAGTGAATTTATCGAGGGTTCAGAACGTATACGTGTTATGTTAAGCCACCCCTTATTGTATGGATACATCTCTATGATACTTTCATAATTTATTGTTTTCTAAATAAAAATATAAGAGGGTTTATGGAATACTTTTATATGTTTTAATGATATTTTTATTTTTATTGTTGATAGATAAAACGAGTTAAGCTGAATATGAACATAGAGAAGAGAGAGAAGAAATGGAAACTTTTTACTTGTTCCCTTAAGCTTAGTCTAGAGTTATAGTAGGATAAAAACATAAGATGTTCAACATCACAAATGAATTTTTTTAATTTATATTGGTAGAAATTAATTCACGTTAATAAGATGTTAATTATATGCCTCTAATATGTTATTTTGGATATCATTACAAGAAATTATTTATTATTATGAATATTTAAATAGTTTAATTTAAAATTCTAAAATATTCTACTATAAAATGATTCTTCTTTCATTCTTTCTTTTTTATATTTTTTTTCTTTACAAATATCAATATTTTTAAAATGGAAATAATATTATAATATAATATAAGATGAATTACAGTTTGTTGAGGGTCTAGAATATGTTTTACTAGCCTCCCTTTGAGCTACTCTTGGATTCGAGTCCTACATTCAAGTAGTGTAAAGTGTAGCTGCATGTCAGTAAGTTGTAATTAGAGGTGTTAAGGTTAGCTCAAGAAAATATAGTCCATTTAATTCGTTTAAATTTGGGTTAGTTATTGATTTGCTTATTTATTACTTATCAATCTAAAAAAAATAATTGGGCTAATATGTAGCCTAAATTGATACATGAGGAATTTTATTAAAATATTTGCAAAAGATATTTTTCTTATTTGATATGTATATAGCCACAATAGAGTAAAATCTCACTAAATTAATATAGTTGGGACCATAAAATATTATTATTTTGTAAAGGTATTATTTAATCGATAAATTAATATTTATTAATTTAAAGAGTGTTTTGGGATTCAACCTTGTGATGCTAGGATAATAAGAGCTTTCAAGATGTATTATCACAACAACTTTTATCGTAGGATATTAGAAGGCTTATGAAGTGAGACAAACTGATCCATGAAAAAATAATATTTTGAATGCTATCAATCTTGCAATGCCGGCTTGGATGACAAATATAATGTTCAACAAGAGACAATAACAAATTATTTTTGACACTGTAGTAAAATTTGTTAGAAGGATGAAATCTTAGAGAATTTTAATGAACCTACTTGTGAAAACATCATTCATGAACTTAAGGTCATGATTAATGATCTCGATTATCGAAATAAAATGGACGTCAATAACTTATCGGATTACCATGTGAAAATGATACATGTTCAGAGGTTCGGAACTTAGAAGAAATTGTGGATCTCATAAAAAAATAACGTTGATAATGAAGTTGAAGGTGATACAATACATTTGAAACCAGTTACACGTAAGGGAGCACTTATCGGATATTTATCTCTTTACAATTTTATGGTGCAGTTCGAAAATAGAACATCGAAACTTTTGGATGCAAAAAGAAAAGTTAGAGATGAACTTCAACTAGATTTAAAGTTTAGCAAAAAAAACAAAACACAATAGAATCACATTTCACGAAATTGTATTAGATATATTTGTACTTTTAAAAAATTATTAATTTATAATTTTAATGGGACCATAGGGGTCTTCTAAAAATATATTATCTTATCGAAATATGTGATTTTTTCCATTGGCCTAAGTTAAAATCAGAGAAAATATTATCTTAGAGAGATTATTAATTTACCAAGTTTTAATTTAGTGAAGTTTTACTGTAAAGAAAAAATGTTATTTTTATTAGATTCAATGGGGATGTCAAATTATTTATTGACGCAATGTCACTTGACACCACTTTCTAGATAAGGCTGTTCAAAATTGAACCAAAAAAGTTTTATTGATTTATTAGTAATGGAATATTGATTTAGCCCAGATTCGATAACAATTTTGATTTTCTTTAGATATCATGTTATTGATTCTTAACGGTTTGAATTATTTTTTGTAATGGATTAATCAATAATCCGACACTACTAGAAAATTGTAAATTACTGGGAGATTTTACTTGGGGATTATTTCTGCATAAATTTCCTAAGAATTTTCATGGGGAAATAAGAAATTCCTAAATTCTAAATTTTTTTACATGGGGAAAATATTTCCCCAAAAACATCGATAGGAAATTTGGTGCCATTTTTGCAAAATTATTACCTGGGAAATTATTTGGGGAAACTGATTGCAAGTATCATTTTCATAAGTAAATTCGCAAGTAATGAAAAAAAATATTTTTTTTAAAATCGATTTAGTGTGAAAATCGCTAGATAAAATTATTTGCATATTTAGCTAGAAATAATTACTTGAAAATTTATCTAAAAATAATTTTATATATGATATTATCTAGGGATTTATGTTCTACGAATTTTGTTAGGAATTTATTTTTTGAGGATTTACTTGAAAATTTTCCTACTTGAAGAATTACTTGGGGATTTTATTAATGTGAATTTGGTTGAAGATTTTTAGAGGAAGTTACTTGAAAATATGACAAGAAGTTTTTTCTTGGAATTTAAGGATTATTTTTATTTGATCTTCGAGGAATATTTTCTTAAAAATATATTTAACAAAATTAAAAAATATAAAAATGATAATGAAATTTGAATGAATTTTATTGTTAAATATTTACTCTACTTTAAGGTTAAAATCATATGGCTAATTATTTATCCAATAGAAAAATAACTATAAAGGATGCAATTAATTTTAATTTAATATTATTTTATATTAAATCACGTATTATTTAATAAGTAAGCACTATTCTTAAGTGGAGAAAAAATTATTAACCCGATCATTGATAATTCGTTAATTATGCAGGTTTTTAAATAAGTTATACTAAATAAGTACTACTAAGCAAATATCCCAATGATTTAAATTTTGATTTTTGGTCTAATCGTCCAAAATTCTAGTATATTCTATTATTACTAACTAAGTAATACATTTGATTATTTTATTTCTCAATCTTTTTATCCATATTACCTTTGATTTGTAATGTTAATGTTAGATTGTTAATATTATTAGTTAGAAAAAAAACAAATATTATTATATTTAAAAAAATTAAAAATATCACAAATAAAAATTATAAATTTCAAATAATGGTGATTTGACACATACTTCTCCTTTTCATATATAAATATATACTAGAACATCTCCACAAAGAATCTAAAGAAATAAAAGAAAAATTAAATCAACTTAAAGACTTAACCCTTTCATGAACGATCCTTTTTACCAAGATATATATATATATATATATATATATTTGACTCTTTGACATTCTATCTTTTACTTTTAAAAATGAAACATGAAAAAGATTCTAAAGAAATTAAAAATAATTAAATTAAAAAAAAGTTTTGATCTTTATTTCTGCCAAAAGGAAATTATGGAGGAAATTTCTCTTGTAATTTCTAAAGTATTGCTGAGAAAGACATCATAAATTGCTGAGTACTATAGAATTGTTTTAAATTATTGTCACTTTAGAAATTCAATACAAAATTAATTATTTTTTCCATTTTATCCTTAGTAGTAATTGTTTTTTAAAATTACAAACACCTCAAAAGAATATATATTTAATGACGAGAGATTATATCTTAAGAATTAAGTAAAGGTAAAAATCCCTCTTAAATTAATATTTCTTAAGAAACATGTAAATAAAAAACATAACAATAATTTGAAACGGATGGAGCACTGTAAATTAGTAGTCAATAGTTGAATATTTGGCTTATACAATTTCATTACTTGTTTCCCTTCATTTTCCATGAATACCCGTTTTCCATTAGTCAACGTTACCAAACAATAGAAAAACCCAATATTTATACCAAAAAAATCCAGAAAATTAAACCATTCTTATTATCTCCATGAACTTTGTTGATGATAATCAATTTGTTCATAAAAAAAAACAAATATAATATCATTAACAAAATCATGATCATTGCCTTAATTTCAATATGTATAGTTGTTTTTCTCGTTACTATTCTTCGTATGTACATCAGACGTCGCCAGGCCCAAGGCCGGGCGACACTCTACACTACTAGAAATACTCGAATTTCCGACTTGACAAGTGTATCGTGGGTTGATCCACCCAAAAATGGTCTTGACCCGACCATCATAACTTCACTACCATTATTTCTTTATAAGAGAAATGATCATCATGATGATATTATTGAGTGTTCAATTTGTTTGAGTATTATTGAAGATGGTGAATTGGTTAGGGTTTTGCCTAATTGTAAGCACAATTTTCATGTTGAGTGTATTGACAAATGGTTCAATTATCACTCAACGTGCCCCGTATGTCGCACCGAGGCGGAACCGCGACTATTGCCCGAGCCTAGAGAGGGCGTTGTTAGTCCTATGCCACCTTGAGAGTGGCGGATCAAGAATTTAGATGATACGAGAGATGATCTTCACAAAACGTATATCTAAATCTATTTATACACGAGTTTTTGCCATATCGATATGTGCGGACACATGTATATAAAAGGAGTTCGAATTTAAACCCATGGTTGAATCCGCCACGTATGATTGCCATTTATTTTTCTTCATAGTACAAATTTTATAATACAATTTTGCTTGTACATATATTCCATACTACGTGAGACACATAGATAAACAATTTTTCTAGCCATAGCTAGCAGCTTTTATATTAAGGGTTGAGAAATCTCACATTGAGAGGATAATGCTCCCTAACAAAGATTATTTTATACTCAGAGCTCGAACCCAAAATTTTTAATTAAGGAGGAAGGAATACTTAGAATCTATCATAACCTTGATTGGTTAACATACCAAATGTAATCCCACAAGTGGGGGCATGAGAAGGGTAGAGAATACGCTGATTGGTTAACATACCGAGTGTAATTCCACAAGTGGGGGCATGAGAAGGGTAGATAATACGCAGACCTTACCCCTACCTCGTACAGATAGAGAGGTTGTTTCTGATAGACCATCAACCTAAATAAAGCATTTCCAAACAATTAAAAAAGGGAAGACAAATATGAGAGCAATAACAATAACGAAATAATGTGAAATAGAGAGCAATGTTGAAATAATAATCCCAAGTCAAAATAGTAAAATCCAGAACTATATGCTAAGTAATAAATTAGTAATCCTAAAACAGATAGTTTAAATCGATTCACTAAGCTAGTTAAAAGCCTTATTACGCAATTCCACCAACGTGTAATACATCCACATTCTCAATATTAAACGCTTTTGGCAAGCTAGAGCAAGAGTACTTCAATGTGGGAACCCCCGGTAAAGGAGACTTGTCTAGTCAAATAGGCTTCTAAGAGATGAAAAAAATCTGAGGAACACACCATGTGGAATCAAAGTATGGGAAAAAATATAGCAACCCGCAGCCCAAAAGTTCTACTAAATAGCATGAAATAGAACAGATAGAAGCAACATAACTACAATGGCAATCTCTTATAACACAAATTCCTTTTTGTTCATCCTTGTTCTTTTACTCCTTGTACCTATCAATCATACCTTAAACTCAGATGATTTGGTTTCTGAACTAACTGTCCTTCGTTCTCGATCTTCTACTGGTGTCATTCACCTTTCAAACAGACTACTCTGGCAAATTTTATCGGTACCTGTCCCTAGGCCATTCACTCTCCTTGTATTCTTTGATTCCCAGAAGCTACATTCAGATTCAGAGATTTCACTCCCCAAACTCAAAAACGAGTTCTTGGTTCTCTCGTCTTCTTTTCACACAAACAATCCAGATAACAAGAAGTTCTTCTTCTTTGACATTGAGTTTCAAGAATCACAAGCTTCTTTTGCTCTATTTGGTGTCAAGTCTCTCCCCCATATATGTTTAGTTCCCCCTTTTGCCATTGATTTCGAAAGGGATGCGATTCAGATGGAATCCTCTGATATCTGGAGGCATGCTGAATCGATGGCAGAGTTCGTGGAGGCCAAAAGTGAACCCACTGTTGGTACAATTCATCGACCAGGTTTTATTTCCAAGAAGCAGAGGATGTGTATCATAGCTCTGGGGCTAATCTTGAGTCCATTTCTAGTGAAAAAGATTGTATCTGGGAACAGCCTTTTGCATGATAAGAACATATGGATGGCAGGGTCGATTTTCGTGTACTTCTTCAGTGTTTCAGGGACAATGTACAACATAATCAACAAGATACCTATAGCTATGATGGATAGAGATGATCCAGGAAAGCTGATTTTCTTCTACGACGGATCTGGGATGCAGTTGGGCGCTGAGGGGTTTACAGTCGGGTTCTTGTACACGATTTTCGGGTTGATGTTGGCCTTTGTCACTCATGTTCTTATCCATGTGAAGAACAGGAATATCCAGAGGTTTGTGATGCTTTTGGCAATCTTTGTTTCATTCTGGGCTGTAAAGAAGGTATTTTACCTTTATAACTGGAAGACTGGGCTTGGTCCTATTTATGGGTGAACTGTTAGGCTGATGCACAATATGTAAGAGAACTATATCAGTTTATACTAGTTAGTCGACTCAATTCCAACAAACTGGTCATAAGTTAAAAAGATAATGATCAAAACACACATGAAGTATCACTTTTACGAGATGTGTTTAGATAAATAGTTGGTGATAATTCAGAACTCGGGTAGGAAACGCAAGCGCCTGATAGTTAAGGTATGAAACTCGCAAAAAAGTAATTCTTCAGGTGTGTTTTTAACCATTATTTCTAAGTTAAAATCACAGTACATAAAACATGCCTACATTGATAATCATCTACAAAAATTGCATACCCGCGGGTATTGTCTCCCTGCATTTGTCCAAGTAATGTTCTCCTCTTCGAATACACATATAAACCTTAAAAACACAATATACAATTTCCGATTGTATGATGTCATAGATCAAGTGTGAGATGGACTAATAGCATACAAAAATGATTTTCTATACATGCCCAATGCAATGAGCTTGAAGGCGAAAAGATGTGCTGCAGTATCCAACTTACTTGTCAATTTGATCAACCGAGATAGTCAAAAGTTCAAAGGAGCACTTGATAATATGATACTTCGAGGACTGGTGCAGGACTTAATAGTTGTCACAATCCCGTCTCCAGATAGATGTATGTAAGAATCATTGTAAAGAAGAACATCAACAATCAGCAAGTTGGACCTTCAGAAACATTCTGGAGCACAACTGCACTCCGAAGTTAGATTCAATAATTATGTTTGGGAGACAACAAAAGATAGAGGAACAATAATCCTGGGATCAATTCTCAACGTGAATGTCTTCTTTTAGACTTGGATCGGTGATATAGTTTTCGAGAAACCAGAAAAATAATGATAAGGGCCACTTGTACAAGTACCAGTATCTTCAGACCTGCAGTGACCATTAAATAGTTGCCACATCAGATGGCTCACAGTTCATGTCAGAGGTTTAAGAAAAAGGGAGGAGAATATAATTACCTTTAAGTCTCTGAGCCGAGTCAGCCATATTGACCTCATTAGCATTTCTTCCACCAATTCGATCGAGATGTTTTCTTCTTGAGCGATACCTTCTTGTTTGATAAGAAAAATTCCCACCCATTACGCAGGTATTGGGGCAATTGACATTACTATCATACTCATCACTTCCATCACAACAGTCTGAAAATATCTTAAATCAGCAAGCAAGACCCAAACCACAGGGTAGAGTGATAGATACAGATTAACAAATCAATAACTGCTATGCCCAAAAAGGAAACAAATGTATAAAATATAAAACATGAAAGGAGCAAAAGAAACATATTCTAAAGCATTTAAGTCCTTAGTTACAAACTCAGTCATAAGGCCGTCACGGTGATTAAAAGATTCTCTAGGAGACTCTGCCTCAAGCGAATGAACGAGGCTTAAGTAATAATTTAGGACTAAGGAAATAATTCTTCAAACATATCCACATTGGATGTGTTGGTTCTTTCTTCAATGAAATGCAAATTACAAATGCCACTTGCAAACATATGCATGTCAGGACCATCATCCATGGATGAGAATAACTTATCCTTAAAAACAGCAGATGATTTTTCATGAAGCAACAACAAATCCATGATACACAAATCCTTCACTTGCCTTGACGTATTCACATTGAACAGGTGTGATAAGGGTGTGGGTGTTTCGAGCAGATTATTCAAATACACGTGAAATAAGCAAAACAAACTTAACTTACCCATCCCTATCCACTGATACGTGCATATATCCCAATTCAATACGTACACATAAACGATACATGTATCATAGCAACAAAAAAGCCTAAGATAAAGGGACAAACTTTTCAATAACACATGAATGGAAGCAAAATTGATTGTATAAAATTGTTTCTTAACATACTTAATACCTTAACCAGGAGTGCTTACCACAAATATCATCATTCACACGAGAAGAGAACAGAAATTTAGGCGTACTGCCCACATTCCTGCAATAAAATTTTCCAGATGGACAGGCAGCCGTTCCTATCAAAGGAGAGAATGATTTAATTGACAGGAGAACTCAAACAAAATATATGCCAATGGTTTATAGGTTTCAAAACTGTGGAACCATCAAAAGTGATGGGGAAGAGCAACAGAAAATATACAGGCTAAAGAGAAAAGGATGAATGATGTGAAACATAACTTTACTAGTAGCACATCCAACTGCTACTTTCACGCCCATCATATCTAATGGAACTAGTCTAAGCTAACATTTTAGAATTACTACTGGAGCTCTCTTCTGAAAATCCATGCAAAACTATCATATATTATATCTGCTTAGATATATATTTAGATTCATCGACAAACAAATTTAGGCTAGTGTATATAAGAAATGGCATATGTTAACTATCCTTTTCCAGGTTGAGATTACCTGTGTTGGCATTTTTGGTAGACAATGTCAACTCTCCTATGTTGGGAATTGAGATTACCCGTTCTAGAATGACATTCTAAGATTTCTAGAACATGGTGCACCACTATTTAGTGGGAATTGATCCCTAGTTCTCTAGATAAATAACTCAACTTTCAAGCAAGTGCACCATTTAGACTTTTTATAGCATGGGTGCCAGAAGTTAGTTAGTCACTTGAGCGTTGTCTCGCTTATTACTCTTTATTATTAGTCATACTATTAGTTGTATTTCTTGTAGTTTCTTTATCCTTTTGAGTTTGGTTATTATTTGTGATTTTTTTTAAAAAAATTACACTGAGATTATCATTGTAGCTTGTTATAACCATTGTGGCATAATACATAAATGTGTTCTTTAACTTGGCTTCATCTGGCATCTATGCCCTCCAACTTTAGGTATGCACAAGTAGACACTTAAACTTGTATAGAGTTGAACAAGTAGATACACACGTTCTATGCGACAATTCACGTCCTATGCGTATTGTGACATGTAGGACGCATGTGTTTATTTGTTCAACTCTATACAAGTTTAAGTATCTACTTGTGCACACCCATAGTTGGAGGGTATAGATGTTAGCTGATGTCAAGTTAAATGACATGTTTATGTATTATACCAACTATTATTTAGGATGATTTTTCATGCTGTCTATATTATTTATTTTTTTTATTTTTTTATTTTGATGACAAGGGAAACCCACAGCCGCTACCCTTTGGGTGCGCACAGGGTAAAACCCCCGCTCCTATGCAATAGCTCGCAAACCACATAGGAGAGGTAACCCGCACTAGGCAAGCCCGGTGCGACGAGCTCGACCCAGAAGGCAAAACCCCTGCTTTTGCTGGCAAGGGGTTTCGAACTTGAGACCTCCAACATGGAAGTCTCAAGCCCAAACCACTATATTATTTCTCCATGATTGTCTTCATTTACATTATATCTCCCTTTACTACTTTGAACTATTTTTTCTTGAGCCGAGCATCTATTGGAAACAGTCTATGTACGTCTAATGTACTGGTAAGGTTTGTGCACATTTTACCCTCCCTGACCCTACATTACACTGGGTATATTGTTAGTGTTGGTGTAGCATGGGTGCCAACATATAATTATACTAAATTAAGAAAATATACACATCTCAGAGACCAATGAATCATGTTCCCCAATTTTCGCCTACAAATTTGCGCATGATCAGAGGTACCTATGATTAATTAGAAGGCATATTTACATAAATATACCTTTCAACTTTGACTTCAGCTTGTTTCTATGTCCTCCAACTTTGAATTTGCACAACTAACACTTAAACATGTATAATATTAAACAAATAGACATGCATCCTGCGTGGCATCATATTATGTCACATAGGACACTTGTGTCTACTTATTCAATTAAATACACATTTAAGTGTCTAATTGTGCAACTTCAAAGTTGGAGGGCGTAAATATTAGTTGAGGCCAAGTTAAAAAACATATTTGTTAATGTACTGTGCCTAATTAGAATGCATTGATCATCTAATTGAAACATGAATATAAGGAAAAGGCATTGCTTACCGGGCTCATCAGTTCCATCAATACAATCGCAAAAATCGTCGTTGAGCCGATCTATGGTAAAGGAATTAGATCCATCTTTGCATTTAATCACATCCGAAGCATAGTACTTCTCATCTGCAAAATCATCAGTTGTTAAAAAAAAATTATAGAAATTTATACAGAGATTTACGCAGTGTGAGAAAAACCTAGAGGATGGATTCCGATGGGAAAATCAGTAGAGGAATTGGAGACATGAAAAAAGAAGAAGCTGAGGAGGAGGAGGAGGAGACTTGTTAGCTGAGTGAGAGTCGTCGTCTCCATTGATGGACTGACTGTTTGTGTTTAATTTTAGAATTTTAGCGAGTTTGTGGCTTTTTTGAACGCCACCCCTACTAAAGTTGATTTTGGGAAAAGAATTAAAATTGAAAAAATTATGCGATTAAGTAAACTTATATTACTATTTAATTAGTCATCACAGTTATAATTTGTTATAACTATCACTCGCGACAAACATTAACTGTTAATTATTTGGGTTGACTTCGAGTTTGTACATTTAGTCATGTTTGTATAATTCGCTACATTTGTATAATTTGCAACTAATAATTCTTCGTTTGATTTGTATTTGTATATGACGATGATATCCTTTGGTTTTTCAGTTTTCTCACTATATACATTCAATCTTTTTGTGTATTATTTTTAAAGTTTGTATAAACGTGTAGTTTTCTAATTTTGTATAATATAATTTATATAATGCAATTTGTATAATATAATTTGTATAATTGTTTAAAGTTCATATGTTTATATTTGTATCAATTTGTTATTTCGATCTTTATCATATTTGTATAATTTCAGACTTTATATTACTCAAAAATTATACAAAAGCACACGAATTATACAAACGAGATGCAAACTATACAAATTATTGCCCTATCTCGCTCGCCTCTCTCCTCCCTCTCCCAATCTCGCTCGCTAGATATACAAATACATATGTATACCAGTTAAATATATACAATTATCTAACCGATATACATATACAATTCACCTCTCTACCCTTTCTCACTCGTCTCTCTCCTCCCTCTCCCAGTCTTGCTCGCCACTCTCCTCCCTTTAACATGTAGTTACGAATCATAATTAGCAAACTATAGAAATTAAGCTATATTTGAGTGACTATATGCGAAAGTTTCCCTTAAAAATATTCTTGCGAAATTGATTAAACGCATAATACATAAGTATGACCCTTAATTGGCTTTAGCAAACAAAGATATCCTCTAACTTTGAGTATGCAAAAGTAGACACTTAAATTTATATAAAATTGAACAAATAAGCACACATATCCTACATGACATAATACATGTATGACGCCAAATTGCCATATAGATGAATGTTTCCATTTCTTCAATTTTATACAAGTTTAAGTATCTGCTTGTGCACACCCAAAGCTAAAGGTCATAGTTGTCAGCTTACGCTAAGTTAAGGGTCATGTTTACGTATTATATCTTGATTAAAAGTGTTTTTAGTTTGTCGTCGGTAGTTTGGTTTAAGAATAAGCTATTAATAGTATAAATATTTTTAGATCAAACTATTGATAACAGATGAATTTTTTGACTAATTCAATTTCACATAATTCAAGATATTCTTCACCCTTTTCAAAGTTGTTTTAATTCGACACGACATAACTCGATAAAATTATCAATTTCATTGTTTGTTTATTCACGGTCAATATTATGATTTTTTTTTTCCAACAATTTGAGAGCGATTTTGCATAAAATATTAGTCAATAACAAATTATTACTACTAGTTGCATCCTAATAATTTCATCTTACTCTCTCAATTTTAATTTGTTTGTTCAATTTGACTTAACATAAAGTTGGAAAGATTTTTTTTTTTGAATTTTATGATATTAAATTTAAAAAAATTCAAATATATCAAATTCTTTTTAATCTTGTAATCTTAAACATGTTAGATAAAATATGAAATAAAAAATTATTGAAAAGAAATCTTCTTTAAATGAATCAAAACAAAATAAGAAAAAGGAATTGAAACAGAAAGGGCATATTATTCTCCACGAGTCTCTTTGTTCAACTATCTGTAATTGATACACATATGCATAGATCCGTCCTTGAAGAAGAAGGATGAATTTATAAGTATATATTTTAATATACTCCATCCGTTTCTATTTAAATGTCATCATTTTAAATTTTACGTCCCTTGAAAAACTAATTAAATTTACTATTATACTCTTATTTATTGTTTTCTTGAGGTTAAGTTTTCAAAAAAATATTTTGATTAATAAATTGACCAATATACATGAATTAAATCATTTAGTTTTTCTATATTAGTCGAAATTTGACTTGATACTTTAATTAAGAAAATAATTATTAATATAGGTATTTTACCAAATTTTTCATATTAAATGATGTTTAGTAAGTACTATTAGGTTTTAAAAATGATTTAAATAATAAGTATTTAATGATGAGGGTAAAAATAGACCAAAATAATTGTCATTTAAAAAGGACAAATAAAAATGAAAATATTTTTTTTTAGGAATAAGTGACAAGTAAAGTGAACAGAGAGAGTAACTCTCAAAGCCCAAAGGTAAAATAGAAAAAGTAGTGTTAATTATTATGTACTCTCTCCGTTCACTTTTACTTGTTTCTTATTCCTAAAACAAGTTTTTCATTTTTATTTGTCAATTTTGACATATCAAGAAAAATACAATTATGCCCTTTCATGCTTTAACCCAACATTAAATACTTTTTTCAAAACTTAATACGAAACATTATTTAATAGGAATAGTTTAATAAAATAGTTACGTTAATAATTATTTTTTTAATAAATATATCAAGTCAAATAATAACAAGTAAAAGTGAACAGAAAAAACATTAATTTTATAAAATGATAAAATATTAACCATCATTATTTTTAGCAAGAACAACGTATAAATAAAACAGTGACGATAATATTTGTCATGGTAATATATGGGTAATGGGACCAGATAAGGCCTTATTTATATCAGATAAGAATTATACAATCCAGAAACAGATTACCTTGCACGTCTTCCAAGAAAATCATTATCTATACTCCAAAATTATTTGTTTATTGGAGTATCAAACGTAACCCCATTACTCAGCTTGCCAATAAAAATTTATTTGTATCGAATATTTATACTTATATTAATATATTTTAATATAATCAAGTGATATATATATATATAATGTAATAATAAATTTATAATTTGTAATTGCTACTATGCTTTTTCTTTTGATCCATTAATAAGATCTATTTAGTTTTAAATCGATTTTTAAAATATCATCTTTCCTATATTTGCAGAAGTTTTGACTTTAAACTGCTTGAACACAATATATAACAAATTCTTTCTTTGAAAAATTCAAGTAGTTATTATAACGTACACAAGAATTTTCATAAGTAATTTATTGTGAAGTTTGAATGATAATTTTTTTTTATTTCTTTATGAATTCTAATATGAATTTTTGATAGAGTAGATTCGATAATTCTTTTTCTCTTTTATAGCATCATATAATAGAAACATTATAGTGTGAGATTTCAAATTTATCAACGAATAAAAAATATCAATATAAAAAAAAGTCAAAATAACAAATATTTTATTCGTTAAATAAACCACGAAAATAATGGGTAAATGCTTGTAAGCCAACAATCTAAATACAGTTTTTCACAAGATCAATATTCAATAATATACTTTATCTTTCATATAAGATTTTACTATGAAAAAAATAAAAAAGGACCCATAAAGTATTTTTTTAGCTTTGGATTTTATTAAAACAAGAGAATATGAGAATAATTCCAACAAAGAGTACCTTAGACAATGATTTATTTATCAAGTCATTTGATTACCAATAATTAAGTGATCTACTTACATACATTCTTTTTAATATTATAAAATTGTGAATGCATATAATTTAATTTAAACTAACAAGAAAAGTTCACATCAGTTGGCTTTTCACCAAACTGCATTTATAATACTTTCTATTAATGGTGAGTCCGGCGGAACCACTTTAGAGGTGGGGTACACATTCGTTAATTTAAAAAAAAAATTATATTTATATATGAATATCTATTTTGAAAAATTGACATAAATTAGGATATAATTAACCGTGCATTCATAAAGAACATATGAGTGTTATTGTGCTGTTGGTACAAGCTAAAAGAACCACCCACGAAACTTGAGTTTGAATCTAGCTAGAATTCTATATTTCATTATTTTTTATTTTAAGTTTATCTTAGAGGTCATATCTAAGATAAGATAATATTAATGCATCCAAAAATTTTAAATCTTGAGTTCGCCTAGTAAGTGTTTTATAACCAATTGACAACTCATTTTATATTGTACTTCTTATTAGTTTCAATTTCAATACAAAACCAAAAGGCATTCTTAGATGTTCCTATTAGCATAATAATAATTTAAGGATAGTTTATCATCCAACAATGTATTGGCATGGATGAAATTGTTTTTTTGTAATTAGAGGTCTCAAATTTAAGATATAAATATATATAAAAAATTCTTAATAGGGGTGAGTTCAATTTTAGTTTCACTATTATTATTAGTACCTAATAATTACCTGTCTCGAACAAGTTAGTGTTGTTTTTAGTTTTTATTTTATGGCAAAGTTACGTGGCAAGATACTATTTGAATTTAAAAATGTCTTGATATGTCAAAAGTGATAAATAAAAATAATTTTTTAAAAAAAATATTGGACAAGTAAAAATAATCGGGGGAGTATGTGATTAAAATAATATATCCTCTCCATTCATTTTTACTTGTCTACTTTAGATTTTTCACTTTTCTTAAAAAATAATGATTGATATGAATATATTACAAGAATACTCATATTAATTGATGTTTAGGGCGCGTTTGGCCATGCGATATGATATCATGATATGGAATCATGATATCATATCATGATATGGAATTATGAGATGAAATTAAAGTTTTGTTTGGACATGCGATATGGAATTTTTGTGTTATATATTTTTTCATAAACATAAGAATCTCATAAGTTATAAAACTATTAAAATAACCCCAATTGTTTATTCAATCTTACCAAATAAACAAAAATTTATAAAAATCGCATAATAAATTATTACAAATCTATTTGTTCTCCACTTAAGTAATTGTTTCATCTAACTTTAATTCAATATAAAAATTGAACATAAATTGTATTGTACTAGTTTTAATATAATCCTCTCACATAGTAAGGACAATCTCCTCACGTTGAACTTGCATTTCTCGATCATGTGACCGAGAAAACGAACCAACATTGTTACTTTGAGTTGTAATAAATACAAAATGGTAGAAGTAATAAATTAGGTGTTGGAGTAAATGAAAAGAATAAATTTATTACTCAACAATCAATTGGTGTGAATTAAAGTGACTATATGTTGGTGAGAATAATAAATTTTATGTCAGTAAGAATAATAGATTTTATAAAGTAATGATATGATTATAAATTTTATTTATATATGAAATAAATGGTTATAATATAAATGTGGGGTTGTTTTAACAAAATATAAACTTGTGGATCAATTTTTGTATTAAAAATATCTCAAATCATAATATGGAATTTCCATATCATAGTTTTTGGAAAATATGAAATCATGAGATGGAATCAGCGTAAAATCGCATATCCAAACACTGATTCCATCTCACGATTCTATATCGTGATATGGTATTGCATGACCAACGTCTACTTAGTACGTATGATGAATATTCTACCCAAAAAAAGGTATGAAGAGTAAAATGAAAAAGAATAATTAATTTTATTTTAAATGTCTAAAATTATATTCCTTCCATCTTAATATATACTCCTTGTGCTCCTTTTTAGTTGTCATATATATTAAAAAGATATTTGTTCCAAAATAATTGTCAATTTACACAATAAAGAGAGAATTAATTATCTTTTTCCTACTTTTGCCGTTTAACATTAATTATTCTAGAATTAAGAGACACATATATAGTAACTGACATAGTGAATTTATCATTTTAACCCTATTAATTGATAGGATTCCAAAATCAATTTGCTAATTTAAGAGGTTTTACCTTTTTTCAAAAACATTAACTCTCTAAATAAATTGAGAATATAATAATTCAAAAAAATTATTTTTTCTTGATTTGTAAAAATAATAAATAAAAAAAGACAAGTAAAAAATCAAAATGGACAAATAAAAAAGAACATGGAGTAGATAAAAATTGAAGAATTAATAAGGAATATTTATTTTTTCTTATCACAACAACTAAAAAAGAACAGAGGAAGTATGATTCAGTTAGTTCCAAAAGGAAAAAATAACACATCTCTGTATTTAATACTAACAATTTAATTTTGAAATTTTCATTTTATCTTTAATAACATAATTTATAAATATTTAAGCAAAATAAATAAATAAATTTATAAATAACTTATACTCTATTAAACCATAAATTTTCTTGAATTCTGTGCCAACTAATCTTACATTACTTTTGACCAAATGGTGAGGATCATCTTGTCTTAAAAGTCACACATGCCATACACTCTATTTAAGCCTTAATTTTTCTTCTAATAAAACAAATTTTAGTTTGTTTAGATCCATTTTCATAAGAAAAATTCAATCTTTTCCCCTTTTTCCTTTATCTTGATTTGAATCTAATCAAGAATGCAAAAATCCCATTTTTCATCAATGGAGAAAGTGAATTTCAGAACCAAAATCATCAGCAGACACCTAAATCAAGAAACCCCATCACCCAATTTGTTGCTCCAATCCATCCCATGTCTCAGCTACAACCCACCTGAGCTTTCAGAGCCCTCAGCCATTTTTGACACAAAAGAGATGAGAAAGCTCATGGATGGTCATAATCTTGTGGAAAAGGACTGGCTTTTTGGTTTAATGTTACAGAGCAATCTGTTTAACCCTATTGAAAGAGGTGGCAAAGTTTTTGTTTCACCTGATTACAATCAATCTAAAGAACAACAAAGGGAAATCACCATGAAGAGAATTGGATACCTTCTTGAACATGGGGTTTTTAAGAAATGGCTTACTGGTAAAGGGCTTGAAGATGAATTGAGGAAATTAGGTCTCTTGGATTGTCTTGGCATCTATGATCATTCACTTGCCATCAAAGTTGGAGTCCATTTTTTCCTATGGTATGTTCTTTTTTTAAAATTATTTCCATTGTGTTGCTTTTTACTTTATCCATTGGTTAGGTAGAATGACATAATTCATCGAGAACCACACCCGAAAAGCTACTCCCTTGTTCCTAATTACTTATCTACTTTTGAATTGACACATCTATTAAGAAAATAATTATTGACATAGTGAAATTTACCATTTTATCCTTATTAATTATGAAATAGATGAATTAAAAATTTAATATTTTCAAAAGGTTCTACCTTTTTCAAAGTAATTAATTGAGGGCATAATAAGAAATTTTTTTTGTCCTTTCTTAATTTGTCAAAATAAATAAATAATTAGGGATAATTATAAAAGAAAAAGTGGACAAGTAAATAAGGACAGAGGGAGCAGCTATTATTATTATTAAGATGAGAGAGCACAAAGCTATATAAATCCCTTTTAGTGGACCATAACAAACTACTAAACCCGGTCCTCAACGGTTCCACATGTAGCTTTCAGTCTACCACGAGTAGGTAGCTTTGTATCAAGTGTATAAAAGATGGTTATACACCAATATGGATTAAATAGTATGTTTATACACAAAAGTACAAATTATTTGATGTAAATATTTTTAAAAATAGACCTAGAACATAATTTTTCCATAAAATAATCTTGACATTTATCCTATGATTATTAATCACCTACGCCACCAGCCAGCCAACCTTGAATTTTCAACATTTCTAATAGAAAAATATTTTCCAAGTTCCTTCTTTTTCCCTCCTCTATTTTCTTGATTTCTCATACAAAATCAAGCATCACTTTAAAACTCTCAGTAATGGAAAAATCCAATCTTTTGTGTTCTTCAATGGAGAAAGTGAATTTCAGAACTAAAGTTCTCAGCAGACACGTAAAACAAGAAACCCCAACACTCAATGTTATACTTCAATCATTGCCATGTCTCAGCTACAATCCACCTGAGCTTTCAGAGCCAGCTGCTGTTTTTGACATTAAAGAGATGAGAAAGCTCATGGATGGTCACAATTTGGAGGAAAGGGACTGGTTTTTTGGTTTGATATTACAGAGCAAACTTTTTAACCCTGTAAAAAGGGGTGGAAAAGTGTTTCTTTCACCTGATTATAGTCAATCTAAGGAACAGCAAAGGGAAATTACCATGAGGAGGATTGAGTACCTTGTTGAACATGGGTTTTCCAAGGATTGGCTGACTGTTAAAGGGCCTGAAGATGAGTTGAGGAAATTGGCTCTCTTGGATTGTATTTTTATCTTTGATCATTCTCTTTCCATCAAAATGGGTGTCCATTTTCTCCTATGGTATGTTTTTGTCCATTAGTACCTAGTGCGGCAACACTCGACTACCTACTAACCTTTTATTCTAATTTTTTATTTCCATACCTTTATATTTATTAGTAAGTTGAAGTTGAGTCATGTCCTATCTAATCACCTCACCCGATTAGATTTTTGGTATAGCCAACCTCTTAACACCTTCTTATTGGCGCATCTACGCACCTCCTCTTCACATGCCCGAATCATTTAGTTTCGCCTTTCTCATCTTGTTTGCCACGGGGGCCGCTCCCACCTTATCCCTTATAACTTCATTTCTAATCATATCTCCTGAGTGTACTCACACATTCATCTGAGTATTCTCATCTCCACTATATTCATCATGGACATTCTTGGTTGGCCAATACTATGTCCCGTATAACAATATCGGTACCACCACTCTGTAGAATTTGCCCTTAAAGTCTTGCTAGCACATTCTTATCACAATACTCCAGATGTGAGCCTCCATTTTGCCTACCCGATCCAATACGATGCGCGACATCAACATCAATCTCCCCGTTTTCTTGGATTATGAACCCAAGATACTTGAAGCTCCCTTTCTTGGGTATGATTTGTGCATCGATATTCACTTCCACCTCCGCTTCATGTGTTACGTCACTAAACTTGCACTCCAAGTACTCTTTTTTAGTCCTACTTAATCAGAAAACTTTAAGACTCTAGGGTTTGTCTCCAAACTTCTAGCCTATCGTTAACTATACCACGCGTTTCCTCAATCAATACTATGTCATGAGCACGGACATTCTTGATTGCCTGATTAACTTTTAACAACCTAAGTAGACATTGAATTTTTATGTACAGACATTCAATGTTATATTTTCCGTCAGACTTCCGGGGTATCTGCATACTAGTGAGCTTTCTTGAAAAGTACATGATTGGACGATTTTTATGTTGGTGGTCAACTATTGCACGAAAAAGATAAATTTAGGAATATTATAAGAAGAACCTAAATGGATGAAATTTATTGTAGAGACAATCTTGATTGGTTGGTTGTCGTTGCATAAATTGAATTTCCAGGTTATCAGAATATCATTGAACTTTTTGGTTGATTGATTCAGGGGTGGTGCAATCCAGTTTTTCGGTACCAAACGACATCATGATAAATGGTTGAAGGACACAGAGGATTACGTGGTTAAAGGTTGCTTCTCGATGACAGAGTTGGGGCATGGAAGTAATGTATGTGAAAGTTGTATAAGTATATATTATATTTTAGAAAGTAAAATATTGTCCATTGTTTCTGCAATTCTAACTGATATATTTGCAAGTACCGTTCAGGTTCGAGGTATTGAAACAGTCACAACGTATGATTCAAGCACAGGAGAGTTTGTCATAAATACTCCATGTGAATCAGCTCAGAAGTATTGGATTGGGGGTGCAGCTAATGTAACTATACTTCCTCTCGGAAAAAAAATTGGCATGCTTATTTGTTTGATGTTTTTCGTTTGTCAACTTGCTAACTCTTGCTTGAGCCTTAGTCTAAATTGACATCATTTCTCTTGACTCTGTTGTAGCATGCAACACATACCATAGTTTTCTCTCAGCTCATCATTGACGGAGAAAATCAAGGTGTCCATGCTTTTATCGCTCAGATCAGAGATGAAAATGGAGACATTTGTCCAAACATCCGCATAGCTGATTGTGGTCACAAGATTGGCTTAAATGGTGTTGACAATGGCAGAATTTGGTAGAGAAGAGCTGTACTTGAACTTGGCTTTAATGTAGTAAAAGTTTATGGCTTCATTTTGGCAGTTAGGAGCTAAGCTCTTTGTGAAATCTCATTTTGCAGGTTTGACAATGTCCGGGTACCCAGAGAAAATTTGTTAAATTCAGTGGCGGATGTTTCTCCAGATGGGAAATATCTTACTGCTATCAAGGATCCTGACCAGGTAAACTTAATTCGTTTAAGGCAATGATTCCCAATTATTTTGTTGTGCTTGATTAATGCAAGTCTTTTCTAAGGAAGCATAATAAGGATAATTTTAATCTATTAGTGATTCTTTACGGTAGGCCGGGGAAAACAGCCTCTGGTAGAAATGCAAGGTAAGACTGCGTGCAATGGGCCCTTGTGGTCGGGCCCTTCCCCAGACCCTGCGCATAGCAGGAGCTTTAGTGCCGGGGCTGCCCTTTTTCTAGTGTTTCTTTACGATCATAGGAGATTGTTACAGTTTTGACAGTTCGTCTAGAAACATTGCTGAGGATAATGCTAACTGGATTTTGACAATTTGTTCCCAGAGATTTGCAGCATTTTTGTCCCCTTTGACATCTGGCCGTGTGACAATTGCAGCTAGTGCAGTTTACTCCGCAAAGGTATGACAAGCAACCGTTGCTTCTACACACGTATTTTATTTTCCACTCATAGTATTTTTGTGGCATCTCATTTTTCTGTTCATGATGCTTTGTCAGATTGGTTTGGCAACTGCGATAAGATACTCGCTGACAAGAAGAGCATTTTCAGTTACTCCTAATGGACCAGAAGTTCTTATACTTGATTACCCAAGTCATCAACGGCGACTTCTTCCTCTTCTTGCAAAAACGTAAATGCTCACTGAAATGGACTATATTTTATTCTACCATGCATTCTTTCCTTCGTCCTCTTTGTATTATTATTCTTTGTTTATGATTTCCCCCTTTTATTTTGTTTCTTTTGACAGTGGTACATCGATAAAATAACCAAAAACTTTTGTTGTTTTCTCTTTTAAATTGAAGTATGTTTAACCTTTCAAATGTCCATTTTGTCGCTCCGTAGTTAAACTTTCTGGCTGTAAGTATGTATAGAAACTCTTCTATGCCTGCTAGTTGAAACTTGTTTTTATAATAAATAAGCCTTTTGAGAATGTGTTCCAATTTTTCTCCTTTACTAATTTGTCATGTTTTTCTTGTAGTATGTTCTCAGAGTCACTTAAGGTAGATCAACACCTCCCACCTCCTCGAAGCCAATTGTTTTCTTTTTTTCAGCTACTGTACTTCTGCAAAGTTATCATTTTTTTTTTCTATTTTCAGCTACTGTACTTCTACAATCTTATCATCATTTGTTAAAACCTACCATGCAGTCTGCCATTTTGGCACTCATCTACATACCATAAATTGTCAGCTATGTCGGTATAATTTTATGGTCTCCCTAGTTAATTGACCCAACTTTGGCTCTTCGCAGATATGCTATGAGCTTTGCTGCTAACCACTTGAAAATGATGTACGTCAAGAGGACACCTGAGATGAACAAAGTTATTCATATTGTTTCAAGTGCATTCAAAGCTACTACAAGTTGGCATAACATGCGAACTCTTCAGGTAGTATGCACAGGAAGAACTTGGATTATTAACGATTAGCTTTCTTCCGAACTATATAAGATTCTTTAAATATTGAATCAGGAATGTCGTGAAGCCTGTGGAGGCCAAGGGTTGAAGACCGAAAATAGGATTGGCCAGCTAAAAGGTGAATATGATGTGCAGTCTACTTTCGAGGGTGACAACAATGTTCTTATGCAACAGGTATGGTAAAAAAAAGCTATTTTTTTTACGAAGTATAGTACATATGTAGGTTGTAGGTCATTGATTAGGGTAGAAGGTTAGCAGACAACCGATGTTTTCACACTTTATGTGGGAGAGATAGGGAGTTAGCCTCCTCCTCTCTTTATTAGAATATTAGTAGTATTATTTAGTAGTCGCATAGTCTCTTATTCTTCGATGTGTATTAGTATCTGTTTGCTGCATTTAGTTTGTACCTTGCTATTTTACTGTCATATTTTTCTTGCAATCCTGCTTCAAAAACTTCCCTTTTGAGCCGAAGGTCTATCGGAAACAACCTCTCTACCCCACAGAGGTCGAGGTAAGGTCTGCATACATCCTACCCTTCCAAACCCCACTTGTGGGATTACACTGGGTATGGCTTTGTAGTACATATGTAGTTTCTTCTGACTCGGATGAAAATGAAACAGTAACGTTTTCTTCCGTGATTCTTTTGTAAAAAGAATTTGTAACACTCTCAAGAGCATGCATGGTTCTTTGGGTCGAAAGTTGATAGGATCGTAGATTTTTGCAGCAGCATTAGGTGAAAAGAGATATTTCATCATCTTGTAGCAATAGGAGTCATTCTGCATTAACCTACTCTACACGGCACACACACGTTATTGATGATCTCTTTGCATAGTCACTAGGTAACTTTGTTGTTCGATGGAAAAATTGTAATGGCAGGTAAGCAAGGCACTTTTTGGGGAATATGTGGCAGCCAAAAGGAGTGAGAAACCATTCAAAGGATTGGGATTAGAACACATGAACACCTCTCGTCCCGTCATACCTTCACAACTTACAAGTTCTACAATGAGGCAAGCCCAGTTCCAGGTAACAAAGCTTTTGTTTCTTTTTTCATTTTAGATGAATCATTTATAAGGTCAGAAGTTCTGATTGCCTTTATTCCAGAATGACATATTCTGCCTACGGGAACGAGACCTGTTGGAACGTTTTGCTGCTGAAGTTTTGCAATGCCAGGCACAGGGAAAAAGCAAAGAATATGCTTTTACTTTGGTAAGCCATACTCTTCATTTTTATTCTTCTTTTATTCAGCTTGTATTGGGTGCTTGCATATAACAAATCAATGTTTCCCCCTCGACAGAATTATCAGCTTGCTGAAGACCTGGGGAGAGCCTTCTCAGACCGAGCAGTTCTCCATACTTTCCTCGACGCAGAGGCATTCGTCACATCTGGCCCCCTTAAGGTACTTACAAATGTCTTTCAGATCATTTTTATAGTTGTTAGACACAACTATTTAACTAAAGAGGGGTAGGTGCAGTGGACAAAGTCATGAAACGTCTCCTGCCAGGAAATAATCAGAATGTTTGACCTTTGCATGCGTAATGAGAATATGATAATTGAGTTTTCTAATGTTGTGTATATTAATATCAAAACCGTGTTGTGTTCAACCGTGAATTCTCTTGCAGAACGTTTTGGATCTCGTCAGATCAATGTATGTTCTGGTCACCCTAGAAGAGGATGCTGCATTCCTCCGATATGGATACCTGTCGATGGACAATGCTGCAATAGTGAGAAAAGAAGTTGCAAAGCTATGCAGTGAACTAAGGCCACATGCACTTTCCTTGGTCAGTGCCTTCGGCTTACCTGACGCCTTCTTGAGCCCGATAGCTTTCAATTGGGTTGAAGCCAATGCTTGGTCTTCTGAACAAAACTAGCTCGTCGGAGATTACTAGTTACTACATAGATTAAAAAGATATCACAACATGGCTTGTTGTTGCAACTTATGTGCTTGCCATGAATAACCAATAGGCTATTTCCCATTGTTCTTTCTCAAAAAATAAGTACATTTCACCTTTTATCTTTAGTCATGAAAGGACAGATAGTTTTACTCATAGAAAGTATAGATGCTCTGTCTGTGACTCTGTGTGTAGATACTCATTAAGATATCTATGACATTTGATCAGGGACGGAGTTATAGTTCTGCTTACGAGTTTGGTAAAACTCTGTTCGTGTGAACCATGTAAATTGTCCTTTCTAAAATCTAGAACTCATAAGTTATAAACTTAAAATCCTAGCTGAGTCGCGTTGGCCTTGTTAATACCATGGAGCAAAATCAGTGAATTGATGTCTCTGTAGTGATCATTGCAGTACAACAAATAACAAATAAGATAAATTTCATATTTCAATGCCAATTTATAGCTTAAATATTTGGGGATTTTTTTCCAAATTGATTTATTTTCCTCTAATTCAAGGAAAGTGACTTCTATATATAGAAGTAAGGAAAACATTTTTTTAAACTCTCTTTCAACCTCCCCATTCTCGGATCCGAGATTCGAGTCCTGACTCTTGATTCAGATCTAGTGTCATATTATTTGTCTAGAATCTAGATTATCCTTAATATTTTTGGAACAATATTCCTTTTTTGTACTAGCCAATAACAATAACAACTCACTGAAATCTCACTAACTGGGATTTAAGGAGGGAAGAGTGTACGGAGACCTTATCTTGTGGAGGTAGAAAGGTTGTTTACGAAAGACCTTCGGCTCAAGTGCATCAAATTCAAGTAAAAGAAAAAGCATAACAGTTAATAAGAAAAGTGTTGTAAAGTCTACAATAAAGAAACAATAACAACAAAATAATATGATAATCTAAACACAATAAACAATATAATGCAAGACCTACAAGGGAACGTCTAGTACTACGACATGTACTAACAAGCCTAAACCTTCGCAAGGCAAGACAACACTTTACCCCTACTAATCTTCTCCTCTAATACGCGATCTCCACTCTTTCATATTTAGAGTCATGCCCTTAATAATATGAAGTTACCATGTTATGTCTAATCATCTCTCTTCAATACTTTTTTAGCCTACTTTTACCTCTACGTTTACGCCTTACAACAACCTCTTGCACCTCCTCACTAGCACATCAACGTAATGCATCCTCTTCACATGACCATACTATCTGAGTCTTGCTTTCCTCATCTAGTCCACCACGGAGGTCACTCCCTCCTTCTCCCACATAACCTCATTCCTAATCTTGTCGCTCTTAGTACGCAAACACATTCATCTCAACATCTTCATATCCGCAACATGCATCTTCTAAGGGTAGCAGATCTTCAGAATTGCTAGTAGGGGCAGGTGTAGTGTTGGAGTTATAGGTTCATTCAAGTCTAGAAACCTTAATTCAAATCATGTATATGTGATTAATTTTTTTTGACTAAATAACTATAAATTTTAAATAATCGATAGAATTTCAAACTCAAACTCACAAAGTTCAAATAAAAGAAAAATTAATCTAATCACATCTCACTCTCAAATTGGTGAGGATGACTATTATGAATCCTCTGTAGTCATTTTATCTAGTTCTAATCCTCCAATCACAATAAAGTTGTGTCTATTGATACAAGGATCGACTATCTAAATCTTCGCTTCTCAAACAATTAAAAGTAAGATATTTAGAGTTAATAACTTAAATGGTTATTTGGGTTGATGAAATAACATAACAAAATAACGAAAAATGATATCTAGGAATAAATTCCAAGGAGACATAGAAAAAAGAGACTATTAATTTTTGGAAAAATATTAATTATTGCACCTGAAAAACTCTGATTTTGGTGCTCCTTTTGGTAGTTGGGGATTTAGTCTGGTAGGTGGATAATTAATTGCATTATTTTTTAAGTTTTTTTAATTTTATTTGGTGTCTGATAACTGCATTGAAGTCTGAAGCCCGATTATATCTAGATTTGCATTGCGTAAGGTCTTATTCGGGGGGAAATGCTTCCTAGTTCCTACTAAAATATTTTCTATATCCAAGACTTAAACTCGAATCTTCTGATTAAATGAGGAGCAACCCTATTCACTACATCACACATTTTTTTTGGTTTATTAAGTATTTTGGGTCACATTGAAATGTCATAATGTGTGTGTTTAAGGATAGTAAAGTTGGTAGGTGGGTTGGTGTCGCTGATAAGGGTATTAAAATGTTCTTGGGAAAGTTGATGCACTATAATATGTCAGTGATACAGTTCGAGTTCAATTGATTATTAAATTATATCGTATAATTTTTTAATTAGTTTAATGTGCATAAATAAATTTAAATTTTTCATAACCATCATGATCATTTCGATTACTCTTCTATATTGGTATGATTTGATAATTTTTCAATAATTTTTTTCTTCAAATAATCTTATCTAATTGCTAGGCATATTGTTATTATTAGAATGTAGTATTTCTCATATAAAATAATAACAAACTTTAATATAATGCAGAAAATGCACGATCCTCTTGAACACGTGCAACTAATATGATAAATCTCCCATCCTCTTTCTTTTTTATATAATTAATCGGACCAATGAATATTGAATGTATATACGAATCAAATTAGGTGTATATGAATTAAATTCGATGGTTTTATTTTTCAATTTTTCAATTTTTCTGACTTATAAAGGAACTATCTATACTATATATTAATTATATTAAGTAGATTCGTTGAAAACTTGTTTATGTAAACTATGCTTCCTTCCAAAATTAATTGGGATCAATTTATTCTGTAATTATTGATTTATGATCAGATACTATTAAATTTAATATTTTTGACGGGCTCGATTAGTGTTTAAAAGATTCCGTTGGGACTTGCCTAGGGATCATTTTGGAGCAGGGCTCTAGCAAAACGCTCTGAGACTCTAGTGTGAGGCATAGTTTTGTAAGACTTACACCATAAGCGTCTGACTATACGCTCTAAGCATGCCCAACACCCAACTCTCGGGGCTCGCCTAACATATCTTACATAAATTATGTGTTAAAATCTTTAGTTAACATTGTTGACCCTCATAATTCTTGAATAAATGAATAATACTTAATAATTTTTTAATCTATAGAGATAAGAAGATTGAGAGTAACTCAAATTCAAGTTGTAGTATTGCATCTTTACTATTTGTAACACTGTGAAGGTGATTATATATTACGTAACATTTATTTTAAAAATACGTAGCGAAATTTTACTTTTTCACTTATTATTGGTCTCATGGTTTGGTCATGTCTCAAAATTATCATATTTTATTTAGTTATTTGGAAGTAATTTTATTTTATTCATGCAGTGATGTTTTTAGTATAATACTAGTAAGTTTTATTGATTATTTTCTTTTAGGGGGTAAATTGTATAGTATGATAGAATTTTTTTTATGGAAATAATGATTCTTTAATTATTAGAAAGTTAAGATATTAGATTATTTATACTTATATATATTATATATCATGTTAGAAGTTTTATTTTCTATGAGTTTCTTTTATCATGTTTGTAATTATTTCAAACTATTGATGTATTTTTATAATTTTGCGTATTATATTACTATACCCTATACTAAGGGCCCCGTTTGGCCATAGATTTCCCAAGTAAAATTTGGGAGAATTTTTGGCAAATAGTGTTTGTCCATACAATTTGCCATTATTTGACAAATAACCCAAATTTCCAAATACTAGAAAAAATTAGAATTTGGGCCAAATCTCGTTATTTGGGAGCTTTAAAAAGTTCAAATTCTACATCAAACTTTTATCTTTTACAAAAACATCCTGTATAGTAGTTGTTTGCGCTGTATTACATGATTTTTTACGTGAATATCAAAGCAATGATGGAATATTCAGTGAATATGAAAGTGATGATATGGTTGTTGATGAAAATGACGAACAATCGACTCAGGGTAGTAAAGTGAGATTCTTCGTCTACTTCACGATGTATGAAATGATGCTGGTTGCACTCACTCCAAACTACCACATTGCTCCAATGTCATGGACACTAATTGTTATTTTCTGCAACAACGATCTAATTGACTTGTTGCGGAAGTCATGAATCTTGTTACGTCGATGTTTTCATCTTGTTATGTAATACAAACATATGGTTAATTTTAATAGTTTTTAAAACTTATGGGTATAAATTATATTTCTTAAAAAAGTAAAATATGTTTCCCAAATATTATGGTCAAACACATGGTGAAATTTCACCCAAATAATATTTGCTAAAAATATTTAGAAATCTATGGCCAAACACTAGCCAAGTAAAATGCCCCGCCTCACGCCCCCGTTTTTTTAAAACAGTGAGCTCAACCATGAATGATCCATTCATTAAGTAAGTTTTTTTCTCAATATGAACTAAGTCATTTCTTGCCTTTTCAATTCAGAAAGACTTATAAAAAATCGCCAGCCGAATTAGTCTTCACACATTAGACATGGACAACTTACCATCACAATGGAGCTTAATTGTTAATAGAAGTCAAATATATCATGATTCATACAATAATATAACACTATTTCAATTATTATTATTATTATTATTATTATCTCAATTATTTTTAATCAGGCAAAATCTTTGCCGTTGGACCGTGGTATGACCACCAGATCAAACTTGTTGTATTGAATCTGAATGTACCACTATCTCGAAAGCAAGTCAAGAAACCATATATAAATTTATGCATATTTAGATAAAGTCTAGATCTTTCATGGTAGATATAAAAGTGAAGTTAGTTATCCGACATAGTTATAATTCTTTAGCCGGACATAGTCACGGCTCAGATCGGAGAAGTAGAGAAAGTAAGAGAAAAGCAAGAATAAAAGAAAGTACCTTGTGGCCAACACCAGGGGCTATATGAGAATTTTGCTTTATTAACAAACTCCGGTAAGTCTCCGGCAAACTCACAACTTACAATATAATACAAGAAAGCTTTTACAAGATAGAGAACAAAAGAGAGAGAGGGTTTCTGAAAAACCTGCTCCTTCTTAAAGAAAAACCAACTAATTTATAGAAAATAAAAGCAACTTTGTACAGGGATCGTGGGCCCTTATCTGGGTCCCAGTAATAGTGTATCTACTATTGCTCAACGATGTTTGTACTGTTGATAGATACCTTCTTGATAAGATAACCTTATCTTATCTTTACATCCTATCCTTCTTTTTCAATTCTCTAAGGAAATCTTCCGCTTTAGACAACATATCTTCTGACACGATTTTTTCCGATTCACAAGGCTGGGCCTCTTGAGCATCATCTGCGACATCATCACTCATTTCACTCCTCATCGAGGTGTCTGATTTTTCATAGTGAGTGATATTGGGAGTAGATTCTTTCTGACTTCTTCCAAATACTCCTTTATCATTTCTTCTTTATTTCCATCTTGAATGGAAATTCTCCTAGCAATATGCTTGACGGAGCTGTTAGCAACTATTCCTTTGTAAGGCATAGTACCATAATCTTGATTTTTTTGAGAAATAGAGTCCAACAATTCTTGACCATATAATGATTTAGTCTTTGGATCCTTCTTCATTAATTTATCCCAAAAATTATTATAACAAGTCCGATATAAACACGAAATTTGTTCTTCGGTAAAACCTACTTCCGAAGTCCATTCCATGGAATCGAGAACTCTTTGAAGAAATAAATTTGTTCAATTTGTTCCATATAACAAATATGATCTGAGTGGTATAAATCATTAAGGTCTGGTGAAACCTTGACCCAATTTTTGTATAATTTTAAAAAAGGATCAGGCAAAATCTTTGCCGTTGGACTGTGGTATGACCATCAGTTCAAGAACCAATTAGGGATCGGGTCCACAAATATCTTTGCACAAACCTTAACGAACCAAGTATGTTTATGCCTCTCATTGTTATAGTAGAGGACTTTACTGAAAGCGTTAATAATCCTAATAAGTGAAGCTAGTAGGGACTTTGTTCAGGCTGATCTGCCTTTCTTTCATCGAGGATATACCCCAATCTTCTATTGATATAATTTGTTTTATAATCATTTTGGAGAAGTTATAAACGTTCTCGCTGGTGTTGTAACCTGAGAAATGCAGAAATTCAACACTGCATGTGTTCATCAAGATGGTCTCGTAATACGAGCGAGTTTTGTATGACTCACTCGGGAAGTATAATCCGTTAAGTAAATATTGCTGGAATATCTTCCAGGGTTCTTCTTTTCTCTAAATCTCAGAGTTTTCGAGAAGAAATATCATTTCTTTCTTTGCTACTCTTTCATACGATCTGATATCATCAATATCGTCTTTAGCAATAGAGGCAAAAGTATCACTTTGCTTCTGCTACAAATATGCATGTAGTTCTACATATAACGAACTACTTTCTAGGATATCTTCCAGATGTACGGATGATAATGTCGCCTTTTGAGATACTTTTGAGTTTATCAAACTCATGCCTCCTCGCTGTAAAATCGGGGAGTTCGATGAGGACCCGTATGAAGATCCTGATGATGATCCGGGGAATGATCTTCCCCTTCCTCTAGGGTTATGTCCCTTGCTTCTTCCCTTAGTAACCCAAGGAGGGTCCATCCTATAAACAACACATTTTGTTTTAATCATTGTAAAGATCGTAAAAATCATAATAATTCTGATAGTAGTAATTTTCATCGTTAAAATCGATGATTTCTTCAAAGTTATGAACAGTGAAGATATCCATCACCATGCTATCAATGATTTTCCACAGGATAATCTCTTGTACATCTCGGTTGAGGGGAGCCATCACTTTTAATATGGTGACTAATGTTTTATCGGTAAAGAAAGGATTTAGAAAGCTCATTGTGAAGAAGAAAGATATTCTCTAGATAAGAAATCTGGAAGAGATTTATCACTTCCCTTTTTGTAATGGATTTCGAAATCAAAGGGGGCTAACTGTGCTTGCCACCTAGCGAATATCAACTTTGATGCATCATGTTTGAAATCTTTATCAAATATATATTTCACAGATTGTGCATCCATTTTTATTAAAAACTTTTGGTTGTATAAGTCATCTTGAAATTTTAATACACATTTAACGATAGTTAACATTTCATGTGCCATCGTAGCATACTTCTTCTGAGCATCGCTTCATTTTTGGAATGAAATCGAATTAAATATTCGGTTTTATCATGAGGATTAATTTGTTTCAAAATTCCTCCATATGCAATATTGGACGCATTTGTCTCGACTATCTTCTGCCAAGCAGGGTTAGCAATAGTTAAACAAGGCAAAGATTGAACATGACGTTTAATATTCTTTACCAACTCAGTGTGACTATTAGTCCAAGTTGCTTTGTGATCCTTTTTAAGCCTGTCGTATAAATGGGCTAAATCACGAGATAATATTTTGTAAAAAGGGGAACTATAATTTAAACTTCCCAAGAATCTTTGCAATTGCATCCTATCTGTAATAACATCAGGAAACTTTGAAGCAAAATCAATCGATTGTTGAATAGGGGTAATCTTTCCCTGGCAAATAAGATGTCCTAAAAACCGGATTTCAGTTTGGAATAAACTCATTTTTGGTTTAGAAATTACCTAACCATTTTGTATAACTATTTTCTTGAAAATGTCCAAATGTTTAATATGCATTTCAAGAGTCTTTGAATAAACTAAAATATCATCAATATCCAAATCGAGGGGCACAACTGGCTCCTAATGCCAAAACTCAGGCCCGAGCTGACTCTGCTGAACCATTTGCTACTAGCGCATGGCAGCCACACGTAATCAAGTAAACAAACAAGTATATCTCGGCTTAAAACTAAGTCCTCGGCCGGCAAGGCCCCTGTCAACTGATCTATAAAAGAAACAGCTACTCCCAAGAGATCATATAAATAAATAGCCAACTAGCATAGAAGTCCTGATTGGGCCGTCGAGGCCACCATGATATCTATACCAAAACTAAAAGCAGGTATATATCAATACAACACATCAAACAACTCACAAGCTTCAGCAAACCAACAACATAGGCCAGTATGGCCATAACATAGATATACACCCCACACACTAGTCTGCAAGCCTCTAAGAGTAGTAAAGATTAGCGGGACAGGGCCCCAGCCTACCCATAAAGATATATACAACAAAAGGTAACAAACCTCCCAACTCTGACTGCTCCGGAGGAAAAGGGCTAGCCAACCGGATAAAAGTTAATCCTGCAGCTGAGGAGGTCTACTCGGTCGTCAGAAAGGACATGCATGCATGAATGTAGCGCCCCCAAGGCAATGGGGTGTCAGTACAAAATAATGTATAGAGTATGAAAGGCAATAGACTATGAAGAGGTATCCTGATATACTAGAATAATCTGATAAATAAATCAAGGATAAGATAAGTGTACTGACCTGCTCGTAAATATAAACTTATCAAAAATAATAAAACAACAACCTAACCAAACCCCCATAAGCTCGGCAGGTACAAACAGCACACAAGACCACCTACTGAGGCCCCCATAAGCCCGAAAGGTGCCAATCAGTCTATATACCCCTATCGGTAGTCCCCTAACCCGGTAGGCAGTCACATAGCCCTCTTCAGCATTAATATATCCCCGTAGGCAACACATAGCTTTCTTAGGCATCAACATAGCTTATAGACAGCTCATAACCCTCTTAGGCAACAACATGACCCTGTAGGTAGCACATAGCCTTCTTAAGCGTCAATATAGCCCTATAGGCAACTCATAGCCCTTGTAGGCATGAATATAACCCCGTAGGCACCTCATAGCCCTCTTAGGCATCTATATAGCCCCGTAGGCAGAACATAGCCCTTCTAGGCATATATCACATTCCTGCAGCTAACCACGATACCCCCAAGGGCAGCAATAACAATCTAATCGCTAAAAGCGAGCAATTTAGTTATAAGCAACCTATACAAATAGCCTCTAAGTCGTGTCTAACATAGGGACGCTACTAACAGAATAAGAATCCCGACAAGGGAGGATTATATTAACTCGATCAGCCAACAATCAACAATAATGGCTACAAGTATAACAAGGATAACAACACAATTACATTGCTCCTAAGCTTTAAGGAAACATGTCGTACGTAGGGAATATTGTTGCCTCCAAAAGCACACGCAAGTGCACGTGGTCACTCAAGTAGTACAACGACTCTTTCGAGCCGGATTATCAAATCCAAGGGACTTCAACTCACAGACAACAACTTTGTTAAGTTTAAAATAAATTTACTTATACGGCAAACAATTTTAGAAACTTGATTATAATTACTAAGTTGAACAATCTCGCAAATTAAGTACTACAATCAAACAATTTTAAACAAGAGAATATCACAATATGGGAAAGTAATCTAGGGTTGCAACATAACCCGATTTCCGGTATAAAATTACTTTATCCTAGCATTCGACAGACTAACATCATTATGGATTTGCAAGGTTCATTTTACGATCATGGTCTCCCAACCTCTAATCGCCTACCATCATTGACAGCCTAACTACATTGTTGAGCGGGGATAGACATGAACCAATGGCGGAGCATTAAGCTATATTCTTGCGTATTAATCAAGCATGGTATATAGGTATAAGACTATCATATATACAAAACACTCTAATTTTACTCTGTAGTGAACACACTTCTCACATTCTTTAGTATATCCCTCTATTCATCTTCCGAGTTCAAGAGCAGACATCAAGTGTATCTTAATGTTGATCATGTATTAAGATAGTTAAACAAGAATGTAAGCATAAATCACAAGAAACCTTATCTCATGCTAGAAACAAATACTAATATACCATTAATTGTAGCTGCAACCCTAGAAAAGGGGACTTTAGCTACTCATAGAACAAAAGATCATCAAGTAATGTTTATGGATCATGAAAGAGTTTACCAAAATGAAGGAGTAGAAGAAAAGCCCTAGAAAGGGTTTTCCAAATCGCTCAAATCGCTACTCTCCCGTCTATATAAAACTGAATATCCACTTAAATAATACACTTAAACTATTTATAGTCCAAAATAAAACACGTGGCCAATTTCTGGTGTCCAGGTCCGCGACGCGGACCTGTTCCCTCGCCTATAGTTGCATGCAGATGAACCTTCTCCGTGACGTGCTCCCATCGCGCACTTCACTGTTAAGTGGAATTTTATTTCTGCATACACATTTTGGGCTCTGCGACGCGGAGATGCTCATTCGTGGTGTATTCTCCAGCTTCTTGGCCCTTTTTCTTTGAAACTTTATCTTCTATTTTCCGACCTCTGACCAGGTGCCCTATTTTGGCTCGTTCTTCTATGCTTTCCACCACGAAGCATCTATTCATATTGGTTAGAATAATCGACATCACAAGACCCTCAAAACTTAATTCCGACTACTAAAAATGCTCTCAACTTAGCTATATACATGGGATAAATTGGTTATCAGGCGCATAAATACGCCCATGATCACCACCCCACACTTACGGCTTTGTTCATCCTCGAACACTTCTACACTTTCAAGACGACAACTCTACTACCCTACCCCTAATGGCATTTCAGCTTTCGCCACAACAACTATCGTAGCTCCACACAACATTACAAAAACTATGCATTCATTAGGACAACTCGCGTAAGGCCATCTAGCCTCAAGAATAGACATTTATAACGCAGTAAAATCATGCACAACTTTTGGATCCACAGATATATCAGTTATCAGACCTCATTAAATATGTGCCCTCACCACGAATGAACACCCTGATTTACTCACACATAACATTTTCATACAAACATGGGTGCAGGAAGCAATTTCGCTCACTCTCGAAAGAATTCACATGCCACAACCAATGAACCATAGGCTTGCCCTTAGTGTATTGCCTCACTACTTTGAGAATACAGACGTTCAAGATCAATTAGGTCTTTTAAGGGTTGTAATGCAGGCTAGGGGACCGGTATGAACCATTTTTCAGATATAAATAGTGACTGCATTCCCAAGCGCTTTAATGCACAACAAACTTCATTTTTGGACCTTCTCTCAATAACCTCCTTTTCTTGGTACCATTGGCCCCTTGTTGCAAAGCATTTACATTCGACTCTTCCCACCATTTTCATTCTAACTTCATTCATCAAGGTTCATTCATTTATTGATTTATATATATATATATATATATATATATATATGTATGTATATATATAAATATTTTGATTTGATTTTTTTTTTTTTTTTTTATTTTTCTCATGAGCCAAACTTATGCTGAGGCTTGCCACTAAACTTCTGCTTCCTTCATTCTTGTTTACACAAAGCGCTTAGGATATTTTGGATCAAATTTATAGGCCAGAGAAGGAATGGGTATTAGCTTCAAAAGAGGCTACCAAAGAATAAGTTCAAGGCTCGAAGGGGTTAACTAGGGATATACATCAAGGTGGGTATAGGAAGGCACAATCAGGGCTATCAAAGAATTGCATATATCATTTCCCAAATTCCTTATCCTTTTTTTTTCCCGCTATGCAGACACACCGGGCAAGTTCTGGACCTCAATTAATAGCAAGTAATGCACAAATCTTACACACTTGGCACACATTCAACTCAACACTGATCACTATATACTACTTCCCAGTTACTGACACAAATCACACGCCAATTAGAGTCACATAAAAGAGCCTAGATGTCTCAACACAAAGTCATCCAATGTTTTCACTTTCAATAACATTTAAAACACAGTTTGTGCAGCCTTAGCCAAAACCCAACACTACAGACTCGAATGACGAAAACTGCCCTTAAGACGGTTGTCATCCATCTATCATAGGGCGGCTTGACTCAACTATGACAACTGACTCAATCCTAAGAAACAAAATCTCTTTTTTTAACGGTTCAAAGGGACTGTCCTTGGCTAAAGAACCGAAAACAACTACCAAGGAACCCAAAACAAAATAGCAACCGCCCACAAAAACTATTATAAAAGCTATTTACACAGACATAGTCCTCACCCCACACTTGCAACTCAACATTGTCCACAGTGTGACAAAAGTAAAAAAGAAAACAAGGTAAGGCGGGTGGACTTCTCTGATCATTCATCCATGTAGGCATCACCACCGGTGCCTTCAATAGCCAAAATGTCACCCTCTTCTGCTTCCGAATCGGATTCACTATCTGATATGGTTCGCCTCTTATCCTCATCGGTTGGGACATCATCCCATACGGGTTCGATTAATACACGTCCAAGTCCCAGGAATGCATAAGCCTGTTCATTCAGGGGGTACTTCGTTGCAACTTCATCCAACTGCTCTTGAGTTAACGCTCGACATCCATTTCTATAACGCAGCATCTCTAATCCAAACATGCGCGCCATGATCATCTCATCCCTCTGGTTGCGCTCTGCTGTGGTGAGGGTGGGTCCATGCATGGTCTCCGGTCCCTTTGTCTTCGTGACATCTAGGGGTGTGGTGACAGAGGCGCCATGTAGTCCACACTCTCTTCTGGAACTCCAGCTCGCCTGCATAAATTAGTAATTATTCCCCCAAATGCATATCTTCGACCTCGATGTACTCTAGCCTTGCGCAAGGCTGATTTTAGCACCACTCCTACATTTATGGGTAGGTCCTTCATTAAAGCATAAACCAAGCATACACGATCTCTCGTCACCTCGGTAAAATGCAGCCCTGGTATCAGATAATTCATGACAATTTTTAGCCATACCCGAGCTTCCCGATTCATGTGAGCATAAGGATATGACTGGTGATAACCAGGGTGCCCATGCCGAATCCATTTCGCAATGGAGTGCGCCCCATACAAAGCATGTCGAATTTGTTGATACAGAGGGCTGATATTGATCCCCGTGAGGACATCAGAAGGGGCATCTGCAGTCCCCAGTATTTGATTTATGGCTGAAGGTGTCAGAGGGACCTCCATGCCCCGTACGGTTACAAAGTGAGAACGGGCATCGGGCTTCCAATTTGCGTAGAATTCCCGCACCACACTAATATTACACTCGGATGGATCCTGAAAAATGAAACCCATGTGCATCTCTTGCAGGCGACACATAATCTGTGGGAACTCTCTCTCTAGGTTGACATCATCAAGTATCACATCCGAGAGTACTTGGCTTCTGTGTGTGATTTGAACCACTTCTTGCCCTCTGATGTGACATCCTTGGCCCCGTAGCGCTGAGTTTATCCTCTTGGGACTGTGAGTGCCGGGGGAATTGTGGTGCCCGTTCTTATTCTCTTACGGTTGCTAGAAGCCACCGCTTTGCCCGACCTTTGTGTGCTAGACATGGTAACCTGCAATTAGACAAAACTCATATCAGTTATTTAGGCTCAATAATGGAGGGCCACCCCACACCTATTCTTGAGCACAACTTCACAAACACCACAGTACTAAGACTTCCCAATGGTATTTTCAGCAAATGATTCACCTAATGCACCCCAATCTAAACATAGAAACCCAAACATCTTAGATTCTACTCAAGATTCGAACCAACACACATCCTTCTACTCCAATCACTACCCTCATAACCTATTTGCCACCCAAGACTTGTAGTAACTAAGCAGAAAACCACAAAGAACAAGTTAAGCATACTAGACTAACTTAACCACCACCCACATGAATATTAGCCCTAACTTAAGTAAATCATCCATCGGAAGAAACAATATAGCGTAGGCTACATACCTGTTGTGTTTAGATCCATAAAAACTAAAAAACTTGGTGAGGAATTCCAACTTCACGACACGAATTTGTTTTTGGGAAGAGTTAGGGTTGAAGGAGAAAGGGGAATAAAAAGTTTAGGAGAGAAATTAGAGTTGAAGGGGCGGATTTGGGGATTAAAAGGGAATAGGGGTCAGGTTCAACCACTTTAGTCGGGTAAAACCTGACTTTTTAAATGAAAATGCCCGAAAACTTACCAAGTCCGCGACGCAGAGCTGTCGCGGACATGCCTTGTTATTTTCACAGCTTTGCCTGGGGCATCCATCACATGGAGGGAACAAGTCCGCGACGTGCTCCTATCGCGACCCCACTGGTTTACACGCCCAACTTTGCTTGGGGTTGTCCCATTGCAGAAACAAGTCCGTGACGCGGTAAGGTCACGAACTTCACTGTTTTCTCTCCCTAACAATTGTTTGTTTTTGCTCATTAAATTACAAGTTACACTTTTAAGATTACTGCACTAACCAATAACTAAAATTAAACCAACTAGCCTATTCAAATAAAATACAACGGGACTATCTTCTAAATTACAAAGTATCGGGTTGCCTCCCGAGTAGCGCCTGATTTAACATCGCGGCACGACTCAGCTCCTCTCATTCATTGCTCAACTCCAGACTTTCTTCTTGTTGAACCACCTCTTGTCCGAAGTAATGTTTCAACCTTTGTCCATTCACAATGAACGTGGATTGCCTTCCTTCATTCCATAGCTCTACAGCGCCGTGGTCAGTCATGCGCACCACCTCGAATGGTCCGTTCATTTTGACTTCAACTTACCTGGAAACAACCTCAATCTAGAGATAAACAATAATACCTTTTTCCCAGGCTCAAAAATTCGAGGCACAATATGCTTATCATGCCATTGTTTGGTCTTGTCCTTATAGAGCTTAGCATTTTCTTAAGCATGAAGTCTGAATTCCTCCAATTTATGTAGCTGACCCATTCTTTTTCTCCCTGCTAGTTCTGGGTCCAGGTTCAACTTCTTTATTGCCCAATAAGCCTGATGTTCTAATTCAACTGGAAGGTGACACGCTTTACCAAACACCAAGTGATAGGGAGAAGTCCCTATCGGGGTCTTATAAGCGGTCCTGTATGCTCATAAGGAATCATCAAGCTTCATTGCCCAATCTTTCCTTTGGCCATTCACTGTTTTCTATAGAATCTGCTTCACTTCCCTGTTTGACACTTCTACCTGGCCGCTCGTTTGAGGGTGGTATGTTGTAGCTACCTTGTGTCTGACTCCATAATTAGCTAAGATATTCTTCATCAATTGATTTATGAAGTGTGTCCCTCCATCACTGATTATTGCTTTAGGAGTTCCAAATCGAGTGAAGATGTGTTTCTTTAGAAACTTCAACACCAATTTAGCATCGTTGGTCGGCAACACCACTGCCTCAAGCCATTTTGACATATAGTCCACAGCCACGAGTATGTATTGATTTCCATTCGATGGAGGGAATGGCCCCATAAAGTCGATCCCCAGACATCAAATATTTCAACCTCCAAGATGTTATACAAGGGCATCTCATGTCGTCTGGAAATAGACCCCATCCTCTGACATTGATCATAACTTTTCACATAACCTGCAGCATCTCTAAACAACGTAGGCCAGAAAAAACCTGATTGAAACACCTTATGCGCAGTGCGCTCACCTCCATGATGACCCCCAATGCAGACGAGTGACAACTATCTATCACTTGTTTCATTTCGGACTCATGAACACACCTCCTCATCATTTTGTTCGGCCTTTGGTTGAAGAGATAAGGCTCATCCCATATGTAGAACCGAGCATCATAAATAAGCCTCTTCTTTTGATGGGTGGTTGCACCTGGTGGAAACAATCCGCTAACCAAATAATTTACAATGTCAGCATACCATGGTAGTTCGTTCACCTCTAGCGCCAATAGTTGTTCATCAGGGAATTCCTCCCTAATCTAACCTTGCTCTCCCATATGTGATGAGCTCTCCAATCTTGACAGGTGGTCTACAATCTGGTTTTCAAAACCTTTTCGGTCCTTGATGTCGATGTCAAACTCTTGAAGCAATAGAATCCACCTGATTAACCGCGGCTTTGCATCCTTCTTGTTGAACAAGTACCTGATAGCTTCATGGTCAGTATAAACAACAACTTTAGTACCTACCAGATAAGATCTAAACTTGTCAAAAGCATAAACCAAGGCTAGCATTTCTTTTTCAGTCACTGTGTAGTTGGTTTGGGCCGCATCCAGTGTCTTGCTTGCATAATATATTGAGTGAAACAACTTCTCTTTCCTTTGCCCCAACACGGCTCCCACAACCACATAACCTGCATCACAGATTAGTTCAAAAGAAAGCTCCCAATTTGGGGAAGTTAGGATTGGAGCTTCTATTAGCTTCTTCTTCAAAGCTTCAAAAGCTTGCATGCATTATTCATCAAATACAAATTTCATCTCCTTCTCTAGAAGACTGCACATGGGCCTTGCAATCTTAGAGAAATCCTTGATGAATCTCCTGTAGAAATCAGCATGACCCAAAAAACTTCACATCCCTTTAACAGAAATTGGGGGAGGTAGCTTTTCGATTACTTCCACTTTGGCACGATCAACTTCCAGCCCTCTCTTTGACACCTTATGACCCAACACAATCCCTTCCTTCACTAGGAAATGACATTTTTTCCAGTTTAGGACGAGATTAGTTTCCTCGCATCTAGCCAGCACCCTGTCTAAATTCTCCAAGCACTTGTCAAAAGACTCCCCAAATACTGAGAAGTCATCCATGAATATTTCCACAAAAGCTTCAACCATATCATGGAAGATGGCCATCATGCATCTTTGGAAAGTGGCTGGAGCATTGCATTGCCCAAACGGCATTCTCTTGAAAGCATATGTCCCATACAGACAAGTGAATGTAATTTTTGTCCTGGTCCTCTGGTGCAATCACTATTTGGTTGTATCCTGAATTGCCATCCAGGAAACAATAATATTCTTGTCCAGCCAACCTGTCCAGCATCTGATCAATAAAAGGGATCGGGTAGTGATCCTTTCTGGTAGCTTCATTCAATTTTCTGTAATCCATGCATATTCGCCATCCTGTCACTGTCCTGGTTGGAATCAACTCATTTCTTTCATTAGTGATCATCGTCATGCCTCCCTTTTTAGGCACACACTGAACTGGGCTGACCCACTTGCTGTCTGAAATTGGATAGACAATACCCGCATCCAGTCATTTGATTACCTCCTTGCGCACCACATCTTTTATCACTGGGGTTAGCTTGCGCTGCGGTTGCACAATCGACCTGTACCCTTCCTCCATGAATATCCTGTGCATGCACAAAGTTGGGTTGATGCCATGTATGTCAGCCATCTGCCATCCTATCGCCCTTTTCCTCTTCCTCAATATTTTTAGAGATGCCTCAACCTGCAATTTGGACAAAGCAGAAGAAAGGATTACAGGTAAAGATTCATTAGCACCTAAGAATGAATACTTGAGATGAGAAGAGAGAGCCTTTAACTCCAACTTTGGTGCTTCCTCAATCAAAGGCTTCGGAGGTGGTCCCAGGACTCTATTTAATGGCTCCACGAACTTGCGAAGCATATTCACATTTAGGACGTTAGCCAACTCCTGGGCTACAACATCTCCCTCAATGTCTTGTCCAATTAGCACTTTCTCTAAAGGGTTTTGGGCTTCAACATATTTAGATGCCATAGCTTCATCAATGACTGTAATCACAGATAACTCCTCATAAATTGCAGGCAACTTCATTGCCTTGTATACATCAAATACCTCGACCTTGTCATGATCCCTCATTGTGAGTCTACCGGCTGCTATATCAATTAATACACCTTTAATGGCTAGAAATGGGCGTCCCAAAATAAATGGGACATCTGGGTCAGGCTCAAAATCCAGAATGACAAAGTCCACGGGGAAAATCAGAGTTCCCCTTGAACCAAGATGTCTTCAATAACACCATCTGGCCTTGACACTGAACAGTCCGCTAACTGTAACATAATGGTTGTGGGCTTGGGTTTTCCTTTTAGAAACATAGAAGTAGGCATTAAATTGATACTTGCACCCAAATCGCACAAACCTCTTGCCTCAACACATTTGCCAATCTGTATCTGAACAGTGAAACTTCCTGGATCTTTCAACTTAATTGGGAGCCTGTTCTGGATCCTAGAACTGCACTCATCCGTGAGTGCTACTGTTGCATATTCAACCAATATGCTCTTGTTGGCTACCACATATTTCACATATTTGGCATACTTAGGAATGCCTTGCAACACATCTATCAAAGGCAAGTTAACATGTATCTGTTTAAGCAATTCAATAAACTTACCAAAACATTCCTCCTCTTTTTGTTTCCTGAATTTCTGTGGGAAGGGAGGAGGTGGTTTTACTTTTGGTTCCTCATTCACCCTTTGTTCACTTGATTTTGTTTCATCTACATGTGTTCCTTTTTCTTCAGCTACTTTTTCCTTTGGCAACAACTCCTCTAATGGATGACCACTCCGAGTGCTCACAACATTTACCTGCTTCAGGTTTGGGTCGGCATTTCCCGACAAACCCTCTTGTGGTCGGTAATTTTGAGCATTAGCAAACTGCCCAAACTGCTTCTCCAAGTTCTGAGTCACCAATTGATTATTTCAAACATCTGCTGCCAATTTATCTTGATCCACCATGATTTGTTTTAGCATGTCTTCCACACTCATATCACTTTGCTTGGCGGCCTGCTGATTACCATGATTTTGCTGATTTCTATGGCTTTGTTGATGGTACTGTTGTCCACTACTCTATGGTATGTATTGGTTCTGTCCTTGATGTTGGTTTTGATAGCCACCCCATGAAAAGTTTGGGTGGTTCCGCCAGCTTGAGTTGTAGGTATTTCCATAGCTTTAGTGATTTCCTCCTCGTTGAGCATTACCTACAAAATGAACATAGTCTGGGTTTGCTCCACATACCTCGGCTCTGTGATCTCCACTTCCACATACTTCACACAAAATTTGTGATTGATGTACCACATTAACTTGGGCTTGTTTTTGTCCTAGTGACATGTTGCTGAAATGAGTAGTCATCATATTCTGCATTGCTGCGATCTGTGCTGACAAAGCTGTCATTGCATCCATTTCCAACACTCCAGCAGTTTTCTGTACGACCGGTTTAGCTCATCCGCCATTCCACTCGGGGTTACCCTGTGAAATTCTATTAAGTAATGTAAACAACTCAGCATATGTCTTCTCCAAAGCTTGTCCACCTGCAGCAGAATCAAGTAAATTTTTTGTGTTTGGTTCCAACCCTTCAATGAAGGTGTGGACCAATACTTCGTTAGCTTGATGGTGATGTGGGCAGCTTAGCAGCAGGGACTTAAACCTGTCCCAAGCTTGGTACAAGTTTTCTCCTCCTTTCTGTCGGAAGCTTAATATGTCGCTTCTCAGCTTGGTTGTTTTACCGGATGGAAAAAACCTTATCAAAAACTTTCGGGCAAGATCATCCCAAGTTGTTATGGAATTTGCGGGCTTAGAGTTCAGCCAGTTTTTTGCTTCCCCCAGCAGAGTAAAAGGGAATAATGTAAGCCTCACATAATCAGAGTTCACTCCCGTTAGAGTATATGTGTCACTGATCTCGAGGAAATTCTGGATACACACTCGTGGGTCCTCATGAGATAGACTCGTGAACTGCCCGTTTGTGTGCAATAGTTGCACCATGTTCTGCTTCAATTCAAACTTCCCACCAGGTGCAGGTTTCTTGATACTTGAGGTAACATTGGTGGTTCGTGGGATTGCCACATCCCTCACTTTCATTTCTGCCATCACTACCGGTGGGTCTTGATCCTTCCTTTCTTCTGAAGTTTCTGCGTCACTAACCACAAGAGGTACAGGATAAGTGAGTCTTCTTTGCCTTCTCCTGTAACGAACTCATCTCTCTGGTTCAGCTAAAGGCTCTACCAAGTCCTGGTTGTCTTCCAGTGTGCAAACCTGACACAACCTGTGAAATGAAGAGCCAAGATCAAGTTGTCAAGACTTGTACAAATAATTTAGACGCACACTCCCCTTGGTCATCCCAACTCCCCTTGAAGTCTAGCGAACACGCCCATAGCATATCCTCGAGTGTCAAAATTGTGTGCTCAGCCTGGCCATCTGATTGAGGGTGAAAGGTTGTACTAAGATACATTTGTGTCCCCAGTCCTTTCTGGAAGGACTTCCAGAAGTTAGCGGTGAATTGTGCTCCTCTATCAGAGATAATAGATATTGGGACACCGTGTAGCCTAACAATCTCCCTAATATAGTGCCCTGCGTAGTCTTCGGCCGTAAAAGTAGCCATGACTGGTAAGAAGTGGGCCGATTTTGTTAGTCTATCAACAATTACCCAAATAGAGTCAAACTTGCGACGCGATCGAGGTAACCCTGTAATAAAATCCATATTAATTGCTTCCCACTTCCACAAAGGAATGGCTATCTCCTGAACTAGCCCAGCGGGCTTTTGGTGCTCAACTTTTACCTGTTAACAGTTAGTACACTGTGCCACAAACTCAACAACGTCCTTCTTCATCCCGTGCAACCAATAGATCTCCTTAATATCATGGTACATCTTCGTCGAACCAAGGTGAATAGAATAACGGGAATGGTGTGCCTCTACCATAATCCGATGCAGAAGCCCTGCAACATTCAGAATATACAATCGACCATTATATCTAAGGACTGCATCTCCTGCTATATCAAATGCTAAAGTCTGTTGATTTTGAGCCATGGCTCTGAGCCGCTCTAAGCTAGGATCCTCTTGTTGCCGCGATTTTACTTCTACAACTAGAGATTATACGGTTGTGTCTTGAATTGTTACCCAACTATATTCTGCCTCTAATAATCTAACTCCCAAGCTAGCTAACTGATGAAGCTCTCGCGCTAGCTCACGCTTCTCAGCACCTAAATATGATAACTATGCATAGATCTTCGATTGAGGGCATCAGCTACCACATTCGCCTTTCCTGGATGATATAAAATATCCACGTCGTAGTCTTTCAGTAACTCATGTCATCGACGTTGTCGCAGATTTAACTCCTTCTGTCTAAAGATATATTGAAGGCTTTTATGATCTGTGAAGATGTCAACAAGAATGCCATACAAATAGTGTCTCCAGATCTTTAGCGCATGCACAACTGCAGCCAACTCTAAATCGTGGGTCGAATAGTTCTTCTCATGCTTTCTCAACTGCCTTGAAGCATATGCGATAACCTTACCATGTTGCATTAGAACACATCCCAACCCAACACCAGAAGTATCACAATACACCGCATAGCCTTCTGAATCGTCTAGCAATGCAAGAACTGGTGCTGATGTCAACTTGTCCTTCGGTTCCTGGAAACTATGCTCGCAAGCCTCAGTCCACTGGAACTTAGCTTCTTTTTTAGTTAGCTTTGTTAATGGGGCTGAAATTGAAGAAAACCCCTCTACAAACCTTCTGTAGTACCCAGCTAACCCTAAGAAACTACGAATCTCAGTCGTAGTCATGGGTCTGGGCCAAGTCTTTACGGCCTCAATCTTTTGTGTATCAACAGTAATACCTGCATCTGATACAATATGGCCTAAGAAAGCTACAAAGTCCAACCAGAACTCACACTTAGAAAACTTTGCATAAAGTTCTCGATCTCGAAGAACCTGAAGGACTGCTTGCAGATAATTTGCATGCTTATCTTTTGAACGTGAATACACCAAAATATCATCAATAAATATAATCACAAACAAGTCTAGATACAACCTGAATATACTATTCATTAGGTCCATGAACACTGCTGGGGCATTAGTTAATCCAAAAGACATTACCAAGAACTCAAAGTGTCCATATCTAGTTCTAAAAGCTGTCTTTGGAGCGTCTTTCTCCCGAACTCGTATCTGGTGGTACCCTGATCTTAAATCAATATTTGAGAAACACTTTGCACCTTGTAACTGATCAAACAAGTCATCTATCCTCGGATGGGGATACTTATTCTTTATAGTTGCCTTATTCAGTTGCTGGTAATCGATACACATTCCTAGTGAGCCATCTTTCTTCCTTACAAATAACACTGGTGCACCCCATGGTGAAGCACTAGGCCTAATAAAGCCTTTATCCAGCAAGTCTTTCAATTGATCCTTCAAATCCTTTAACTCAGCAGGAGCCATTCTATAAGGAGGGATAAATATGGGTTGTGTATTTGGTAGCATATCGATAGCAAAATCAATTTCACATTCTGGAGGGATACCATGGAGCTCGTCTGGAAATACATCTAGAAACTCATTAACTATCGGAATAGACTGAAGAGTCGGTGGTTCTGCATCTATATCATAAACGTGAACAAGATGATAAATACAACCCTTGGTAATCATCCTCCTCGCCTTAAGATAGGAAATAAACATACATTTCGGCGTTACTGTATTGCCTTTCCATTCCCAAACTACCTCTACTGGAAAGTGGAATCTAACAATCTTTGTCCGGCACTCAACATTAGCATAAAAAGACGCTAACCGGTCCATACCCATAATGACGTCAAAATCGACCATCTCTAACTCTACGAGATTTATAAAGGTCTGGCGATCGATAATTTCTACCGTGCAACCTCGATAGACTCTCCTGGCAAAAATAGACTCACCAACTGGTGTAGATACAATAAAAGGTCGATCTAATAACTCTGCTACTATACATAACTTCCCCGCAATAAATGGAGTAAAATAAGACAGAGTAGATCCATGATCTATCAAAGCATAAACACAATGGGAGCAAACAATCAATGTACCTGTCACAACATCTAGTGATGACTCTGAGTCCTATCGGCCGGTTAATAAATATGTACAGTTCTGTCCACTACCAGAACTAGATGCTCCCTCTCTGCCTCCGCCTCTACCTCTACGTGCTGAAGTCTGGGGTCCACGCCCGGTAGACTGTGCTGATGAGGAGGAATCTACTATTGACCTGGTCGACTGACCTATACCACCTTGACTTATGGTAGGGCAATTTCTCGACCCATGCCCCTCCTGTCCACAAGAATAACAACCTGTGGAACCCTGTCTGCACCTCTCAAAATGCATCATACCGCAAGTAGCGCAACGCGGCGGGGATATCCTTGCCTGGCATGAACCCCTCTGTTGCAGCGAGCCTGATATTCGTGAACCCTCGCCTGGGACTGACTGATCCTGACGATAAAATCTACTACCCTGGAACTGCTGTGGTGGAGGTCTAGGTGGCCTAACAGAATATCAGGGTCTGGGACCACCCTGAGAATCTCCCTGCGAACCAGCGAACCTAGCCCTCTTCTGTCTCTCTCTCGACCCTCTCACTCATATACTGTAAATGTCGGCGATCCTCTATGCCTTGTGCAAATGGCTGAATTCGCGAGATATCCATATTATCATTTAGTGCAGCAGTAGAATAAGCATCGATATAGTCTGAGTCGAGCCCTCCCACAAATCTACGCACCCTATCATGCATCGTATCAACAAATGTTGGTGCATATCTAGCCAATGAATCAAATCTCAGCCCGTACTCTCGGACACTCATGCTGCCCTGTCGGAGGTTCAGAAACTGGTCCACCCGGCCATCCCTAATCTCTCGAGGCAAATAGTGATCTATGAAAGCTTTTGTAAAGCTATCCCAAGTGGGAAGGGATGCATCTTTTCCCCTAGATCTCTCCCAACTCTTGTACCATAATACTGCAACATCGCGCAATCGAAATGTTGCTAACTCAACTGACTCAGTCGTTGAGGCATGCATGACTCTAAAGATCCTCTGAAGCTGATCAATAAAGTGCTAAGGGTCTTCTCTGCGATCTGTCCCTATAAACTGTGGAGGATTCAAGGCAAGAAATAAATGAACTCTCGAACTTCCAGGCCCTTCAGAAGGTCCGGCAACATCTGACGCAACTGGTTGGCACTGAGCAGCTACTAACTGTGCTAACATACATATTGCACTCTTGAAATCCTGATCAGATGGAATAGGAGGAACTAGATGTGGTACTGCTGGTGGAGTCGGAAGTCTTGTAGCCCTCGGAGTCTCCTGAAGCGGTGGAGAAGCTATAGGGGCGGAAAAGATGTCTCCCCCTGGGTCTCACATTGGGCTACCTCCACCTGCGGTACCTTGCCGGTACCCTCGCTTACAGTTGTATCTAGCTCCTGGCTAGTTGAGGTCTGTCTAGTGTCAGTCATCTCTATCTGCATACAAGTATCAATTATAAGCCAAAAACCTCAACCCTTAAGACATCGCTCTATAGCACGAGGTGAGCAAAAGAAGGATAGTCATTCTAACATGTCCGGTAGCTTCTTGCTTATCGGATGTGGTGCATAACACATTTATAAACAAGACTCTACTAGACATGACTTGGAGACTCCCTAGGATACGACGTTGCTCTGATACCAAGTTTGTCACACCCAAAACTTGAGGGGAGCAACTGGCTCTTAATGCCAAAACTCAGGCCCGAGCTGACCCTGCTGAACTATTTGCTACTAGCGCATGGCAGCCACACGCAATCAAGTAAACAAACAAGTATATCTCGGCTTAAAACTAAGCCATCGGCCGGCAAGCCCCCTGTCAACTAATCTATAAAAGAAATAGTTACTCCCAAGAGATCATATAAATAAATAGCCAACTATCACAGAACTCCTGATTGGGCCATCGAGGCTACAATGATATCTATACCAAAACTAAAAGCAGGTATATATCAATACAATACAACAAACAACTCACAAGCTTCAGCAAACCAACAACGTAGGACAGTATGACCATAACGTAGATATACACCCCACACACTAGTCTGCAAGCCTCTAAGAGTAGTAAAGATTAGCGGAAAAGGGCCCCAGCCTACCCATAAAGATATATACAACAAAAGGTAACAAACCTCCCAACTCTGACTGCTCCGGAGGAAAAGGGCTAGCCAACCGGATAAAAGTCAATCCTACTGCTGAGGAGGTCCACTCGATCGTCTGTCAGGACCTGCATGCATGAATGCAGCACCCCTAAGGCAATAGGGCGTCAGTACAAAATAATGTACAGAGTATGAAAGGCAATAGACTATGAGGAGGTATCTTGATATACTGGAATAATCTAATAAATAAATCAAGGATAAGATAAGAGTACTGACCTGCTCCTAAATCTAAACTTATCAGAAATAATAAAACAACAATCTAACCAAGCCCCCATAAGCTCGGCAGGTACAAACAGCACACAAGACAACCTACTCAGTCCCCCAAAAGCCCGAAAGGTGCCAATCAGTCTATATACCCCTATCGGTAGTCCCCTAGCCCCGTAGGCAGTCACATAGCCCTCTTAGGCATTAATATATCCCCGTAGGAAGCGCATAGCTTTCTTAGGCATCAACATAGCTTATAGACAACTCACATCCCTCTTAGTCAACAATATGGCCCTGTAGGAAGCACATAGCCTTCTTAGTCGTCAATATAGCCATGTAGGCAATTCATAGCCATTGTAGGCATGAATATAGCCCCGTAGGCAACTTATATTCCTCTTAGGCATCCATATAGCCCTATAGGCAGAAGATAGCCCTTCTAGGCATAGATTACATTCCTGCAGCTAACCACGATACCCCCAAGGGCAACAATAACAATCTAATCACTAAAAGCGAGCAATTTAGTTATAAGCAACCTATACAAATAGCCTCTAAGTCGTGTCCAACATAGGGACACTACTAACGAAATAAGAATCCCGACAAGGGGGGATTATATCAACTCGATCAGCTAACAATCAACAATAATGGCTACAAGTATAACAAGGATAACAACCCAATTACATTGCTCCTAAGATTTAAAGAAACATGTCGTAAGTAGGGAATAGCCTTAACATACCTTTTTCGCTGAATTCACGTGTCCTAACGACTTTACTCACAACCCCCTTCGATAATACAACAAGGCAGGACCATAATCAACCCAAAATAATAGAAGATACCATGATAATTCAATAAAAGTTATGTATTTCTGTCGCAAATTGCTATTTGCGACTTATCAAAGCTAGAGTCGATGAAAGAAGGGTCTTACCTTGATTTTAAGTTCGTAATACACCTCAAAACTTTAAAATATTCTCGAGCCCCTGTTGTCCACACACCAAAGTACGATATGCTAGGAAATTGATAAAACAAATTATACCATGTTGACGAGCTCAACGCGTAGAACAACTTTTGTCAAGAACTTAAGTCACGAAAATTTGTAACTTGGCTGATCCTAGAAGTGGATTTGTGAGTTTTCTGGTTATTCACCAAGAAAAATGAAGGAAAAGTCGAAGAAGATGATATATATAAAGTTCCACCGACCTAGGGGACCCACCTCACCTACCTGCTTGCACAGTCTTGGGAAAACACAAATATCTCTCTATTCTGAAGTCGTATAAATGAGCAGATTGATGCGTTGGAAACTAGATTCGTAGACCTTCGATTTCATAGGTCATGGGAACCATAACTCTTTATATATTGGGAGAAAATGTCTGCGACATTTGACCCAAATTTCAGACAAATCTTTAAAAAGGAATTTACGGTAACTTTCGCCAACTTTTATTTTTCCACTTACCTAACTTCAAAAATTGAGATACAACACTTGAACACTTAAAATATCACATAACACATCATTATTAATTTATTACCCACCCTCCTAGTCTTTCCACAAATATACGAGTCACATTTAGACGTTTTGAAAAGTTGAGGTGTTACATCCTTCCCCCCTTAGAAACATTCGTCCTCGAATGAAAAAAAATCTGAGTCACGCGGTTAAGTTTGTCACTATCCAGGAACCTAAAATACAAAAAGTCTAACCTAGGCGTCTCACAATATGACATAAATAGCTAAGCACTATAGCTCCGTAATAATAGTGTGAGTAAATATACGGCAACAACAATAATTGTAAGCAGTAATTCTTTAAAAAAAAATCGGATAGGTATCTAACCTCACTGCAACTAATATAAACTGATATGCCATCACCTTGGGGTATGAAACAAGTGAGGATATTTGGACCTCATGCCATCATCAGCTTCCTAGGTCACCTCTTCTCTATTCTTGTTTCTCCACAATACTTTAACCGAAGCCACCTCTTTGGTCCTCAATTTACGGACCTGCCGATCTAATATGGCAATTAGAGTTTTCTCGTAGGACAACTCCTTTGTGATCTGAACATCCTCAACTGGGACAACCCGAGAAGGGTCTCCTACGCACTTCCGTAGCATAGATACATGGAAAACTAGATGAATAGATTCTAGCCCCGAAGGCAATTCTAACTCATAAGCCACTCTTCCTACCCTTCGAAGGATCCGGTATGGCTCAATGAATCTTGGACTAAGCTTGCCTTTTTTGCCAAATCTTATAACCCCCTTCATAGGCGAGACTTTTAAGAATACCCAGTCATCGACGCAAAACTCTAAGTCCTTTCGTCGCACATCTGAGTATGACTTATGTCGGCTTTGAGCTGTTAGCAACCTCTCCCGTATGAGCTTGACCTGCTTCACTGTTTGTTGTACTAAGTCAGGTCCAATCAACCCTGTCTCACCTACCTCGAACCATCCAATGGGGGATCTATATTTTCTCCCATACAAAGCCTTATAAGGTGCCATCCCGATGCTGGAATGATAACTATTATTGTATGCGAACTCTATAAGAGGTAAGTGGTCATCCCAACTCCCCTTGAAGTCTAGCGCACACGCCCGTAGCAAATCCTCGAGTGTCAAAATTGTGTGCTCAGCCTGACCATCTATCTGAGGGTGAAAGGTTGTACTAAGATTCACCTGTGTCCCCAGTCCTTTCTGGAAGGACTTCCAGAAGTTAGCAGTGAATTGTGCTCCTCTATTAGAGATAATTGATACTTCACACCGTGTAGCCTAACAATCTCCCTAATATAGAGGGGCATAGTCTTCAGCCGTAAAAGTAGCCCTGACTGGTAAGAAGTAGGCTGATTTTGTTAGTCTATCAACAATTACCCAAATAGAATCAAACTTGCGACGTGATCCAGGTAACCCTGTAATAAAATCCAAATTAATTTCTTCCCACTTCCACAAAGGAATGACTATCTCCTGAACTAGCCCAGTGGGCTTTTGGTGCTCAACCTTCACCTATTGGCAGTTAGGACACTATGCCACAAACTCAGCAATGTCCTTCTTCATCCCGTGCCACCAATAGATTTCCTTAATATCATGGTACATCTTTGTCGAACCAGGGTGAATAGAATAACGGGAATTGTGTGCCTCTTCCATAATCCAATGCGGAAGCCTTGCAACATTCGAAACACACAATCGACCACTATATCTAAGGACTCTATCTCCTGTTATATCAAATACTAAAGTCTGTTGATTCTGAACCTTGGCTCTAAGCTGCTCTAAGCTAGGATCCTCTTGTTACCGTGATTTTACTTCTTCAAGTAGAGATGATATGGTTGTGTCCTGAATTGTTACCCCACTATCTTCTGCCTCTAATAATCTGACTCCCAAGCTAGCTAACTGATGAAGCTGTCGCGCTAGCTCACGCTTCGCAACACCTAAATATGATAAACTACCCATAGATCTTCGACTGAGGGCATCAGCTACCACATTCGCCTTTTCTGGATGATATAAAATATCCACGTCGTAGTCTTTCAGTAACTCAAGCCATCGACGTTGTCGTAGATTTAACTCCGAAGGTTTTTATGATTTGTGAAGATGTCAACATGAACGCCATACAAATAGTGTCTCCAGATCTTTAGCGCATGCACAACTGCAGCCAACTCTAAATCATGGGTCGGATAGTTCTTCTCATGCTTTCTCAACTACCTTGAAGCATATGCAATAACCTTACCATGTTACATTAGAACACATCCTAACCCAACACCAGAAGCATCACAATACACCGCATAGCCTTCTGAATCGTCTGGCAATACAAGAACTGGTGATGATGTCAACCTATCCTTCAGCTCCTAGAAACTATTCTCGCAAGCCTCGGTCCACTGGAACTTAGCTTCTTTTTGAGTCAGCTTCGTTAATAGGGCTGAAATTGAAGAAAACCCCTCTACAAACCTTGTGTAGTACAAACCTGTCATTCAGCTTGAAGTAATACAATAAGTACTTATACAATCTTTAGAAAAATACAAGTAATTATTTTAAAATAGTTATCTTTTGGGGAGTTGAATTTTGGAAACCTTAAAATTAAACAAAATAATAATAATAATAATCATGCAAGAGCAATTAAATAACAAAGAAGAGAAGATGTGGGCCCAAGTCCGATTTCTGTCCGCCTGGGCAGCTACTTGAGTTTATTTTTGTTATGAGCCTTTAAGCCCATTACCTGTCCTAATGACTAGCAATAGGCTAAAATACTTTCCTTGGGCTTTTGGCCCAATTCTTGCCACCTTTTGTACCTGTCCTAATATCTAACAAATAATAATAAAAATAAATGGGCTTTTGACCCAATTACAATACAACACAAAAACTGAAATTTAAGGAGGGCTTTTGGCCCATTTGAGCCACTATACACAACGTATATACTCGTTTGTATATCGCTATATATTCTGGTTTTTTCAACTCTGGACATTTGCATTTTCGGTCTCCCAGCCTCGTTCTTCAATTTTCACTGTCGGCTGACTCAATTAAAGATAAATCGAGCCTCCATGGCCCAATCATCGAAATGCAAATGGAGGAGAGGAGTCCATGAGACTCGGAGATTTCATGCAAAAGAAAGAACATAGGTAAATAAACACATTAGCACTTATTTATTATTAGAGCAGCAAAATAACCACCCAAATGTTAAATAACATATATATTGGACCTTAAATAATTTTCAACTAATTAAACTAAGATGAATCCAATAATCAAGTACAATATTTAAAAGATACGAGATCATATAAACTTAGAATTAGTAAACCCGGATTTTAAATGAAGAAATAAAGAAACAATAAAAGCCTCAAAGGATAAAACAAAAATCAATTGACTAGAATCCAAGAGAACATGCCATTGGGTGTCAACAGATGTTGGTTTGTGTGTAAAATAGGAAGAGTCTCTTTTCCTCACCCCAAATTATTATTACTTGGTAATGTATTATAGCCAGTTTTAGGTTAGGTATTCGACCACTCACTTTATCTTACCTTATATATTTTGCAATTGAGTAATATAGTATAGATAATGCTTTTTAATTGTTCTATCTTTACAGAAGGTGCAATAGGAATTTGGGGTAATTTTTTATTTCCCAAGTGATCAGTTTGCACCAAAGGTGATACGACAATTTCCCCAGAAAAAACCTGTGGCAAATCAAGCTAGGAAACTCAAACCTAGTTTGTCTAATGACATTTTGGCCGGAGTAAGTTCCATTTCCCCCATTCCCTGTTCTGGTGAAAGAGGTAAATAAAAGACTTGCTTATGTTCTGATGGAAACTGCTCTTCATTTTGTACAAGTATTTGGTGGTAAGAAATTGTGCTTGCCAATTTTTTCTACCACATTTGATTTTGTTGCCTTCAAAAACTTCATCTTTGACTGTTATTAGATGTTAAAGTTATAAGTAAACCTCAATCAAATTTTTTATCTTTATTTGCAATTGATTGTAGATGTCATATTAAATGTATGTGTAGCCTTGTTTAACTTTTCTAATTTCAAATGGACTAATGTATCTCTCATGGATCAGTGGATGAATCATTAGGACTTGATGTATTTACTCAATTTTTAATTATAATTACATAAAATTTCAAAAAAAATGTACATAATAATTAGTAAGAAACTATTAAGTATATTTTAATTATAATTGTAACAATAAATAGAATCTAGTTTTTTATCTTCTACTTATGTATTTTGGTTCTTCCAAGTGTGGTTTGGCTTAATACGACGCTTGTCACGGTTAACATTCTACAGCGCCTTCAGCAGAGCTGATCGTCTCTTTAGGTATGTATGTATCTCCTTCATCTTTTGTCTTAGTGCATTTGGTTCTCCTTTAATCTTGCCTCTTGCTCGAATTTATCTTCGGATTCGGATGTATATATTTGTTTTCGTATTTGAGCTTCCTTTTTCGAACTGAATTTGGGGATTTTTTTGCTTCTTTGAAGGATTTGTAATTTTGTGGTTTTAGGGGTTAGGGTTGAGCCGCCCTTGCTTTCAACTGTCCTTGTGGCTTTTTAATGGCTTTAGGGTTGGGGGATTTTAGTGGCTTTAGGGTTGGGGTAGTTAATTTTATGATTGCTAATATACATTGGAAATTATTCTTGTAGCTTTGACGGACAAATTTCACTATAGCACAAGTTTTATCTGTTACGCATAACTGATTTTCTCCTTTTCGTTAGATGGGTGAGAAAGATTTGGAAATTGAGGAAACAAGTCCACCACGTAGAGAAGATGAAACTAAAACACAAGTAGGAAAAGTTAAAAAGAAGAAGAAGGTGAAGGCGGAAAAGCGTGGAGTTTGTCACGTAAGTAGAGTACCGCCTCGTATGGACCACGTGAAACTTCGCCAGATTCTTTCTTAGTTTGGAGAAATTAAGAGAATATATCTTGTACTTGAAGGTTTGTTGAGTTCCTTGTTTATGCTCTTATATCTGATATTGGTTAAACACTTCACTGTGCTCCTCAGTTTAGCTTGGTTGTCTTTACTAATTTGGCTGCTGCTCAAATGAATCGGAAATGGGCAGGTGGATTCTGAGGACAAGCATTTTCAGAAGGGTATGCTCATATTGAAGTTTCTGTCAACTGAAATCAGATTATCTATTATTTAGCATGAATTGTATCTTGCATCTGCATGATTATGACATTTTTTACCGAAACCACATCACTACACGTGGATTCATGTCGCTTCATCTTTCTGCATGATCCTTCAAACTCTCTCTATCTTCTTCTCAGTTTCTCAAAATAATAATGCTGAAATTTCATGGTATTTCTTTGTTTTAAGATTTTAATTTGTTTCCCTTCACTCTCTTCATCTTTTCTTTTAGGTAATTGAACCCACTAAGAATATATATGTTAAAATAAACATATATGACAGGTACAAATTAGATACAAAAATATGTTTAGTACTTAATTGAACTGATGATATAAATTCCAGAACTCAATATTCTCGTTTGGTTGTTTCTAATTTTTTTTTTGCTAAAGCTTTATGTAATTATCTAAACTGATCTGTTGATTTATTTTTTCCAGGTTTCACTATGTTCAATCTCCTCTACTTTTATAAGTATATAGCTCTTTAGGGTATTGTTGTGTGGCTTCTTCGATTTGTCCATCTCTTTATTAGGTAGTTTTGTTGTTTTTGTGTGTAGAATTTTTCATGTTGACCGTTCATTTTGATAGCTTTTAGTTGTGATATGTGTTGTAAAAATTAAAAATAAATTCCACAACCATACTAATTAATAGTAATTATATTTCATAAAACCAATTAACAAAATATTCATCACAATACAAAAAGTTGTAGAAATGTAACATGAGAGATAAACAAATTATCAGACCTCTGATAATAATAATATATAAATGACCAACAAAAGGACTAGACGGCCAGAGTTATATAAATTGAAAAATCAATTTGTATTTTCTTGCTTCTAATAAGTTGATAAGCATATCCATCTTTGGAATTCCAAAGAACAAGCCAATTAAGTTTTTGTTTATCTTCATTATGGTCGGGGTGATTTAACAACTGAAAACATACTTTTTAATCTTCCATTACTGCTAATTTTTTCCTTATCGTTCCACATGCTTAACTATCTAGGAACTAGGAAATTACTGAAGTGAAGTAAATCTCAGAGTGATATCTTTTTGCTTCTGCACAATCTTTTGAAATGCTTGATTAACGACGAACAACAACTGATGCGCTTTACAAAGGTATGTGATGCAACTAATCAGAATTTAATGCTACTACACTCTACATCTGCTACTAAAAACAATATACTTCTCCTCTTGCAACAAATGCTTCACAGGTATTTTACGAACACAGTGCCGTTTAGCTACAATGGTAACTGCCTAGACTAAGTTAACTACAACGGTAGGGCACAAAACAAAATGATGATGACATGTCCTTTGCCAATACCAGCTTGTGTAAATATATGTGAACATTGTGTATATATATGCATAAACAAGATTACAGTGAAGAATGCAAATATTCTACTTTATCTTCCAAATTTACATTACAAACAATTTGTACGAGCACATAGGTAAAAATATTGGGCCCAACATAAATCTAGTTAAAAATAGAAGTGATCATTATTTGGGATTTAAAAATAGTTAAAATACATGTCATGATATTATATGATACTTAAAATTATTTAGAGAAAATTTTAAAAATAGCAAACATAATAAAACTTTATAACTATAGTTTCGATAATTGTGTTTCATCACTATAGTTTTTTGTTGTGAAGGCTGCAATTTGTATATTCTGTTTGTTTTTCGCTTGTGAATATACAAATAAAGTAAGTATATACAAATTAAATTCGTATTTATATATTTAGAAATTTTTTAGAATTTCGTTTGTATATTTCGCTTGTCAGTGTACAAACAAAATAGTTTATTATGAATTTTTCATAAATCGTATACAAACAGACAGAAATATACAAATTGCAGCCTCCATAGCAAACAACTATAGCTATGGAGCGCAGTCAAAAGTTTTAAATTTTAAGTATTTGAGAATAGAGATTGCTTTTTATGTAGGAAACATCTTACTAGGATTAAAATGAAGAAAAGGGCAAGATAAAAGATGAACTAAAAGCATATTTCCATGTGAATGTTGAACTTTCTAACAAAAGTAAAAGTAGGAATTGGAAAAGAGAGGAACAACCTTTCTGATAATATTAATCAGTCATGCAGGCAACTAGGCAAAATGTTCTTTCTCCTTGAACTTCTAAATTACTGCCATTCCAAATAGTTAAAGCATTTATGATAACCTCATCTTTCACACAATAGTTTGACTACCTTCCTATGCACTACATCTTTCCAATTATGTTTTACATCAACTAGAATGAAAATATATAGCTACTTGAGTTCGTAGCATTTCTTGTGTCAATCTGAATATAATAATGCTGAAGTCAGAATTTTCACTATGGAGTATTAAAATATAAAGAGGTAAATATAAAAAGAAGTCACATAATATCAGTATGCAATACATATACATAAAAAATATTTTACCTACGATATAATTTATATATAAAGGAGTGTCGATTAACCTAGTATATATATATATATATAGAGAGAGAGAGAGATATATATTTTTTCCGAACATGTGTTTGAGTTAGTAATTTGACGACTTAGATTTTTATTTGCAAATTAATGTTATAATTTTCATTAATTACCACTCACAAGCCGTAGCTTAGTTTTAGCTATAATTATGTGTGTGTCTCTTCTCTTTTCCTCTCTCTCGCGACTCTCTTCTCTTACACATATACAAATTATACATATATACATACGATTATATGACAGATAAACAAATATAATTCGTCTCTCTCCACTTTTTTCCCTCTCTCGCTCACCTCTCTCATCTCTCTCTCAATCTCGCTCCCCTCTCTCCCCCCTCTAACATGTAACTACGACTTGTAATTAACAAACTAGAGCTATGAAACCTAATTAAGTTTATTTTAGTGGCTATTTGCGAAATTTTTCCAAATTTTATGAAAACTTGACAAAGGTGAAAACTTATTGGGGGTCCAATTAGTATAATGGGCTTTTCTATAAAATAAAATAAAAAGGCCAATTTTCATATTAGAGCCCAATATCAAAGCCCATAAACATTTAAACAAGTATAACTTACATATATCTCATAGTGTAAGACCTAAATTACATCTTATCCCTACTCTTTTCTATTTTACAAAAATCCCTTAAAATATCAGCTATTCAGATACATAAGTTTCATCCGGATACATTAATTGTTATACATTATAAAACTTATTTGTTGCGCTTAATATGGATATTAACATAAAATTGATTTTCTTTCCCATAAATCACGCAGATCTGATTGATATCAATCCACTCCAATTTATAACAACTCCACAAAATTCAAAATTTAGATTTTCATCTTCTCCATCAATTCTAAATCGTAAAAGTTCCACAAGAGGAATTGCCCTTCATTAGGAAGTTGGCAATTGTGACAGCAGGCCAAACCTTCACTCATCTAATAAAGGTTTATCATGAGGAAAATCTTCAGTTGGTTACGAATGAGATCTATAGATTTGTCCAGCGCCCCAATTATTGTGGTTTCTTCATCTGATTTGTTGGTACACAAATAATGCTCTGTAATCTAATATCAACCCGTTGCATTTACCGTTGTTGTGTGGAAAATTCTTCCCGGGAAGGATACCTTGCGAGGATAATCAAGAACTCATGGGTACATGAAGAGTGGAGGGATATAGATATATAAGAAGAAACGGTGATTTTCCATATGGTGTTTGTGTCATTAATTCATTAGCTTCTTATCCGACAAAAGGAATTATCTTTTGTATTATCTTCTTATCCATCTCCAGCCGTTCAACCACTTCCTCCACCATTCCCTCTTCCCTCTCCATCATTGGTATATAGTTTTTTTTAATGTATCATTGTTATAGTTTTGTTTTGTCGTTTTGATGTGAATATGTAAGTCATGGTACATTAGTGGTAAACGACCCGCATGTATTGTAATTTTGTATCTATAGATTATGATGTGGTCATTATTTTGTATTCGGATGTGATTTGTATAAAAATGTATCATTATAATATATTGTGTATGATATATGTAATAAATGGATTAACAATTGAGACGAATCAGATACGTTTTGAATATCGAGTATGTGTATCATATATTTGTATAGTGTATCAGGTTATTATTGTGTATATTGTACATATAAATAGTGTAACAATTAAGATATGTAAAATACTTGTTTTGATCAAGGCAAATGTGGATGATACATTAGTATATATCAATTTTAAATTTTTGTGAATGGTTGTATCATTGATAATTTTAATGTACCTAGTAAATGTTATAAGATGGTTACAAAATTGTGTCGATATGTGTTAGTTTGTTGTTA
>JAJOOF010000752.1:0-92039 GCA_029582545.1 Solanum lignicaule
TCCGCACTTCATTTTTTATGTGCTTCATTGACGAAAATGCTCTCTCCACAGTTGTCGTAGCAACAGGTAAAATCAAAGTCAACTTTACAAGTAAATAAGCAAGTTAAAAGTCAAAGGAGTAATAATGTAATTAATTTAATTTAAGTCAATAACAATTATAAAAAAAATAAAATAATGTGCCAGCTGTTTTTCCTTAAAAAAACATGCTTGGAGCCTCTCTTTTTTTTAAAAAAAAAGGTCTGCAGCAAATTTCTCAAAAAAATAGGTACAAATGGGATTCGAACCCACAACATCAGCCTTCTAAAGTTGCCCTCCTACCGTGGCACCACAAGCAAGTTTTGTTCTCTGGGTGGCACGCTTTATATTTATATAAATATTATATATATATATATACCTATGTATATATAGAGTTTCCGTCGAAGTTCGGGGGTGGCGTGGCACCCCCACACCCCTTCATAGATCCGCCCCTGGTAATGCCTCTAGATGAGTGCTTAAGGCTCTTTTGGTGCTTCTTAGTCTGAGTTCGAATCTCACTTTTAACAATTTCTTTTATATATTTTTTTTATTCCACTTCAGAACACCCACCACCTTAAAATCTTAGATCCGTCACTGTAACACCAATTAATACAAATTAGCATAACTTAAGTTTCACCATAAGCATATGTTTCCATTTATATCCTAACAAATAACAATTACTTTGGCTCTTGCTTTGTTGATTAGAGGCATAAAACTTTCATGTGTTGAGCTTCCAATTATTAGCCAAAGATTTGTTCCAACTGACTAGCAAATTACTGATCATGGGGTTAGCTTGTAGTATTCCATTATATATATGCTTTAATTGCAATATCATTCTCTACCAAAATATAGTCCTTGTTTCATCTTTAGCAAAATCTTGTAACAAGAACAATTGAAATTCAAATTAGGAGTAAATCTCTTAATATTACTATATAAAGAGAGTGTCTTTTTAAAAGTATCTTCATGAAAAAATAGGCTTTGAATAGAGTTTTCTTAATTAGATTTTAGAGAAAAAATGAAAGGTATTACTCCTTTGTTTGAATAGATCAAAGAACAAGAGAATTAACCAGAGGAGGAAAGAATTCAAGTTACTTGATCATTAGTGTGTTGATTGGTAATAACAATTAATCTCAGTGATAATGTCCATAATATTATTTAAAAATTCTTGTCAAAGAGAATTCAGATCCCAATTATTATCATGCATGATAGTTGCTTACCACAATTTTGTCAAACTTAACCAGGTGGGCCAGTTAGACTATAGATTGAGGGTGTGTTTGGTACGGAGGAAAATATTTTTCATGGAAAATGTTTTTCTAGAAAATGTTTCTTGGAAAACAAGTGGATTTCTAACTTATTTTCTCATGTTTGGTTGGTGAGTAGAAAATATTTTTTAATATTTGATTGGTGAATGAAAAATATTTTTCAGAAAATATCTTTTATTTTTGGCTTGAGATTAAAAAATACTCTTTAGGATAATAATTTTTTATCGAAAAATCAACCCCCATAATTGATCTAGGACCTGACCCCCGACAACAAACGAGGATAAGACCGCAATGACCGTTCCAAAATTCGATCCTGAGATTTGACACAGGATTTTTTTTTAAAAAAAAATGATGGGGTCGAAGGGGGCACCTGGGGTGTGGGTGGGGGTAGGGATAGCATAAAAAATGATTTTTTTTTAAATTTGAAATATTTTTCAAAAATAATTTTTTTTTTTAACTTTTTTTTATGGGGTGGCCGGAGGGGGGGAGGGGGGAGGTTGGCGTAAAATATGAAAAAAAAATTAACGGAGATGGCATGGGGTAGGGGGTGACGTAAAAACTTGGTTTTTAGAGGTTTCCAAGGGTATGTCTCTATATTGATATTGAACTCCCTGAATGTAAGATTAGAGGTTGGCTTAGTGATTGAGAGGTTCAAAATTCACCTTGAGGTTCCAAGATCAAATTTAGGCACTACTCATCTTTTTTTTAACCCCTTTAATGAAAATCCTAAATCCGCCAATGCGCGGGTGTAACTTTTTGGCACAGAAAACGGGGGAGAAGGGATATGTCCTCCTTTTTCTCAATTATCCATCAATTTCCCATGTTACGTTTGTCTAACGATAAGAGCAGGAATCTTCTCTTTAAGGATTAAGAATAATGCAACACAAAAAGTTAGAACAAGCACATTGTTTTAATTTATAGTGTCCTTCATTTAGCAAACCCGTTTATTGTACACATTATTATATTGAAAGGAACTGTATTTAAGAATAGTGTATATATTGTTTCTATTAGTAAAATATGAAAGTATATAACTAGAAAATAAAAAGAGAGACAAGGACGGCCCTGTCTGGAATCATGTTCAAAGAAGGCTGCTACTTGCCTGTCTTTGTTGCAAATTTCATATAATCAAAGATTATATTAGGTAACTCTGTTAGCTAAGTCGCTAAGTTATTCCTTTTGAAAAAGAAAAAAGGAAAATAACTTGATATATTTCTCAACTTTGCAATTTAGAGTTACATATATTTCTTATTATAAAAATATGGTCATATCAGGCGTGTATGCAGGATGGGATCACCGGATTTACTGAGTTCATACTCCCTATTGAAATCATAAGTAGTGTTATATTTTATAAAAAAATATTTAAATATAAATGTTTGAACACACGTTTAAAGTATCATATAATGTCATGTGATGATCATTGAGTGCTCCCGTCTAAGGGAGGTTAGAAATTTGATTGTTTTTTTTATCTATATCTTGTTTTATTTGTATTACTAAAATTGGGTCACACCTCTCTAAGTGGTTTGGATATATAGATAAAAAGTAATTTTGGACCTATAATTATAAAATTTTAATAGTTTTCGGTGATAAGAACCTAAATGTCAAACTGACCAAATTTATATCTTAGATCCACATTTTCATAATTGTGCACCCGTTATCTCAAAATCCTAGATATATATATCCTTTAATGTTACACAAATTACTCATGTCTAGTCAAATTAGTTGAATGATTTTTTAATTACAGATATATAAATATTTAGTCGATTTTTGCGGTATAAGATATAATTTAATGATATTTTCCTTACAAAAGTTAAATTTAATGACCTTTAAGCATAATCACGTTGAGTGATTTTTCTTTATGAGTGAAATTAATTCAATAAGTTTGGTGCAAATTGAATGAAATGACTGATTTTGGAGAAACAAAAGAGAGATAGAAAGTAAGAAGATGTTGAAGCAATGATGCATGAATAGAGATGGTGACAAAAGAGCCAGCACATACTGCCTTTAGCAAGTTAACACACGAAAGGTTTTCCCTCAAAATCATGCAAGAATTATGGGACTGACTTTTCTTGTTCTGTCCGTTTATTTTTATTTGTCCACTATATATTATCTTTCAATTTCTAATAATAATATTTGTTCACTTTATAAAACTAATGAATAATTTAGCATGTTGTGTTTATTCTATCTTTGCTATTAAATACCATTCTACATTTATATGACTTATATTTTAAAACGGTGATTTGGTAAAATTACCTCTATTATTTACTGCTTCATAATTTCTATATGACTTTATCAAATCAATAGTGGACAACTATTGTTGAACATGGAGAGTATATATTTATAAGAAAATACTCCTCCCTTCTAATTTATATGAGGTAGTTTGACTTAGCACGAAATTTAAGAAAGAGAAAATGGCTTTTGATATTTGTAGTCTAAAATAAGTCATAGCTATTTGTGTGATTGTAAATTATTTTATTAAGGCTAAAATAAATATTTTAAAGTTAAATTGTTATTATATATAAAAATGTATCATTTTTTTAAAAATGACTAAAAAGAAGATCGAGTCATGACAGAGCTATTAAGTATATATATATATATATATATATATAGCTCAGGCTTAGCTCCTCCCATTAATTATTTGTAAGTTAAATATAGTAGAATGTTGAGTTGAGGTTTTGATGGGAGAAGGAAGGAAATTCATCAGTCCAAACAAGGTGGCATATTGGGACTGATCTTTGCTGCTGAATCATTGGTTCATCAACATATCTCTAACCACAAGGATATATATGTTGTTGCACCAATGATGCAGGAGCTGAGTTCAGTTTTGACTACCTTTTCTTGGACTGAAGGGTTTCCTTCTCAACCCCAACCATGCATCGTGCTCCTTATCGCAGGTTTTAAATTTGATAGGTTCAATCATTCATTATCTTCTTAACACTTTTTATTTTTTTGACAAATATCAATGCGAATAAACTATCTTTTTTAGTTTTATAAATTCTAGTTGGACTAGCCTATCCTTTCCTATGTTCCATTTTAAAAAAGGACCTCATCAGAGACAAGTGTCTTCTCTTGGATGGGAATGAATGAAAAAGTATTTAATCATCCAATATTGAATCTGAAATTTAAGCAACATTCTCTCTTCCCTAGCGATTTTTTTAAAACTCTTTTCAAAGAGCAGCCTTAGTTATAAGTTCTTGCTCAATCAAAAGGATATAACACATAAAAACTCTCAAATTCGCTAACTTTATGAGGTCTAACCTTTGTCATGAAAATTATGTATTTGGAATTTAATAGTTTTTGTTACTAAGTGATTTTTTTCACATGTACATCAAAGTTCCATGTTAAAAAAATATAGGGTTTGACTGTGAAACTCATACTTATTATCATTATCAAGATTGAAGCGTTATGAGTCTATAATTTTCCTCCTTTTACTTTCTGATCATTTGCATTACGATATGTTTTATGCTAATTTATTTATTTTTTCTTATGTATAGTTACTATTGGTGCTGCTGCCATATATAAGGATCATTGACTGATATATACAAATTAACGAGTTCGGCTCTAATACGGACACTTTTTGAACGTTATAGACCAAAGGGATCCTCCCTAAAAATACATATCAAAATGGACACTTCGCCCATTTGTAGGCGAACTATCTTTAAAAATTTTGTGATTTATTTTGTGTTTTGGAGTGAATTAACAAAAGTTACTTTATTTATTATAATTATGGGTGAAGTGCCCATTTTAGTCTGTATTTTTAAGGAGAATCCCTTTTAATCTGTAGCGTCCAAAAGTGTTAGTTTTTGAGATAATAACCCTTGTCTGCATTTTTAACAATTCACATGCATATAGGTTATATTAAAGTTTACAAGTACATTCTTTTTCTATTTTTTTTTGGTTTCCCACCCGGTGTCCGGTATCCACATTGGAGCCCGACTAAATTCGGAGTCGTGCCAGAAAGTCCCATTGGAGGTAAAGACAAGTGCATTCTAATTATAGTACACCCAAGCAATTAACAAAGGCAATAAGAACTGGCCTCTTTTTCTTCTTTTGTTTCGTTTGGAGTATCAGTTTCACTTGACATTAATAACTAACTAAAAAAATAATAATAATAATAATAATTTTTTGGGTGACTTTACCCCTCTAAATTTTTATCCTATTTTAAAGTTTTACTTCTTATGCTGTTAAGGTATCGAAATAGGCTGAGACGTCTTGTAATTTTTTTATTTCAATTTTACACAAGTGCCTAGTGTTTACAAATATAATCCTACCACAACTCTATTTTGATACGTTTGCATTAACTAGACCGAGAAATATTGCGAAGAGAAATAAATACGCAAGATAATAATAAGAACCTTTGTTGCTGACTAAATATAGAATTTTCGTGGTCAAATGTGAATCGTAATTTTATAGTCGAACGGATAACTTAATATTGTAAGGTACAAGCAGTCATGTGCCTTGTAAGGCACATTCATTAGTGTTGATGCTCATGGTCCCTACAATGTTGTCCTTTCGGTTTTATACAAAAATTGTATGTCTTTTTGAAATTTTTGATCAATTTTATTGCCCTTTTCGCTCCGGACTCTTTAATAAAGTGTATTAAGAAAAATAATGCATATAACAGTTTTATGTATTACTAATACTTTGTTTGATACACTTTTTTAACTTATATTATAACTAATGCTTACTCACATATACTCTATTTTATATTATAAATGTATAACTAAAATACATGAAAATCCACAGTATTAGTAACACAAACGGTTTTATAAATGCATTAGCATGTTAAAAACACAATTGCCCCTCAAAACCTTTTCCATATCCTTTCTAGTTTCCTCCATCCATATTTGTGGAGGGTATTTTTATAAACAAATATTTTTTATTAGAAAGTATGCAATGCATGTAATTTTTAAAATACACCAAACCAAACACTGCATAAAGAAATAATTTCAATATAACTAATACAAGCATAACTAATACCATATATTAATACAACATATTCAACACTATTCTTATGCACCTTACCAAACGACTACTAAATATATAGACACAACCTTAACTTCCATTTTCTTTTAAAGAAATAAAATTAACAAATGTAAACTACACATAAAAATTCAAAGAAAAAGAAGTTAAAATGTATATAACATAAGCTAACAATATTCAACAAAGTTTGGCAAACAGAACATGGCACACACCCAGAAAGTAGCCTCAATCATTAATTCAGGCTTGACCAAAAAACTCTCCACTTTTTCTTCTTATTTTGTTCACATTTGAACTCCACAAGCAGAATTTTCTTAAGTAAGGTAACAACTAACACTCAACCAAAACCCAAATGTAAAATTTTACATCCAAGCCTATGCTAAAGCTACAGTATAACAATGTTCCTAACTAAGAAGCAGCAGTACTTGCATACAACAAGGTGAAAAATATTTCTATTTCCGGTATGTCTTGGATAACTTGGATATACCTGTTTCTATTGGGTTCTTCGAGTAGGATCTGATCCATGTGAGCGATTCGTGGAAGAAGTTTAGCTAATGGCATACCTGATGTTAAATTGGCATCACCACATAAGACACTTATGTCTTCCATCAGTACATCCACAGCTGCTTTTAGTAATATGTCTATGATATTCCTGAATTCGGTACTGCCCAACAATAAGTTGGACTGTGAGTATATTACTAACAAATTTACCACAAAGGCACAAGCCAAGAAGATTAATATTGAAATGGAATGTAGGAGAAACTAAAACATTGAATATTTTCCTTGGTTTTTGAATTCAGACGCTTTACATGGGGCATGAGGGCTAGCTGCAAGAAGGGAAATTCATTTGATATTATTCATGATAAAATCAGCTTAAGAAGATGCAAATTTTACATCAGCTCCTTCCATTCTTTATGATAATGATAAAAATGTATACATGAAAACTACTTCACTATGCCGTGCTCCAGAGCAAGTTACCTGTTATGAAGTAGTCTTTTCACATTAACTTCCAGAAAGTAGCATTTTTCACATGATCGATCATGCTAACTAGTGCAGTAAAGAAACTTATATTTGACTCACAACATAATGATGAACTTAAATTACCTAAGTGAATGTTAAAATGCTAAACACAGGTATAGCAAGAAAAGTGTGTACCTTGACAACACTGCTCGTGTCTCCAGCATAAGTTGTTCAAATTTGGATGCATTAGACAGATCTGTGCTGCCAGTGCTCGAGCTTACACCTAAGTTATTTCGCTTAGAGTCCTCTGGCATAAAAAAACTCAGCCAGTGATGAGGACTTCCCGTGCTCATGAAGGTGTTCAATATCTGAATAACAGTATCATGAAGTACAGTAGAGTTGAAGAAATCCTTCAGCTGTTTTCTGCAAATTAGAAGCTCTGAGTTGAATATAAAGATCTTTCAGGCAAGATATATAGCTTTCAGATATACATGTGGACGTGGTGGATATAACAAAGAGTAATCTGCACATATTTTTGGTTTAAGAAGAAGGGTTAAATGTACCTTTCTATTAGCTCTAAATCTCTCTAAGTTTTAATGATGACACTTAACTTATTTGCAGGTCACGATGGAAAGTTCAATCAAGGATGCAAATCAAGTCGAAAGGACTTGAACCACAATTTAAGGAGATTACATTCCCAAAAATACAACGGGAGCGAATCACAAAGGACCAATCAAATCAATCCAGCAGGGAAAATCAAATCGTCCTAATTCTGGAAGAGAACACATCAGCAGGGATATCAGCGTCCAGTCAAATCCTCTAATTTTGGAAAGAAGAAAATCAGCCAGCTACGAGAAATGGCATCCAGAGAATATGCAAGGATTGGTGCGCACTATGTCATCAACACTGACACTAATCAAGATCTCAATCATGAAATCTCATCTCGTGTGATTGGGAGAACCCCTTGGGTTACCTTAGAGCAATCAGCAAGGATATCAAAGGAATGATCTCCTCCAAGATTGAAGACCTTGCAGAAGCCTTCATAAAGAAGACCACATCAAGTGTAGACACACACAACTTCACTTGAGCAATCCAATTTACTTCTATTTCTTACTAAAGCGTTGTACTAGCTTATCAGAGTAAACAAAAGAAAGAAGAAAATAGGTAGCTATACCGGTAGAAGGCTCTGGCACAAAAGCATAACTGACCTCACATCAGTTCAAGAGAGATTCTACACAATCATCTTGACACTATGTAATCAAGTTACCAAGCCAAGGGAACTAAACTAGGCACCACATCGGTGATCCGAACTAGTATAAATCTCTGTGTCATTTATTACTTATTTCATTACTTGCATTTTAATTTATTTGCTTTGCTTCACTAACTCTCATCGAAGGAACATAGTCGATTCCCAATAAGTACGAGTCGACTACTAAATCTCCTTCAAATTAAAAAGCAATCAATTCAACCCCCCACCCTACCCTGTAAAAAGTTGGTCTCCTTATATGGATTTGGACAAACCTCCCCTTATGAGCTAGCTTTTGGGGTTGAGTTAGGCCCAGGTGTCATATTTTACATAGGATCAGAGTCAAGCCCATCCCAATTTGTTCTTCACTGATGTTGGGCCCCCATTTAGAAGTGTTCACGCTCCAGTTGAGGTCTGGGCGTGAAGGAGAGTGTTAAGAAGTCCCACATCGATAGAGGGATGTGAAATTGGTCTCCTTATATGGACTTGGACAAACCTCTCCTCATAAGCTAGCTTTTGGGGTTGAATTAGGCCTAGGTGTCATATCTTTACATAGTATCAGAGCCAAGCCCATCTCAATTTGTTCTTCACCAATGTTGGGCCCCCATTTAGAAGTGTTCACGCTCCAGTTGAGGTCTGGGCGTGAGGGAGAGTGTTAAGACGTCTGACATCGGTAGAGGGATGGGAAATTGGTCTCCTGCTCTGATACCATGTTAAATTAGGTCTTAGGTCTAACTCACGTCCCAAAAGCTAGCTCATGAAGAGGTTTGTCCATATAAGGAGACAAATTTTCCATCCCTCTACCGATGTGGGACTTCTTAACACTCCCCCGCACGCCCAGACCTCAACTGGAGCGTGAACACTTCAAAATGGGAGCCCAACATCGGTGAACAAAAAATTGGGATGGGCCTGGTTTTGATACCATGTTAAATTAGGTCTTAGGCCTAACTCACACCCTAAAAGCTAGCTCAAAGGGATGAGGATTGCCCAAGCCTTATAAAGAGTCCACCCATCTCATTAACCACCAATATGAGACTTTTTGCTTTAACACATCCTCTTGAATATCAATTGGTATCAAAGTAGCTCTCACGTTCAAGTCGCTAACAACACGTCAGGCAAAGATCAAATGGCTACATATCAAATTCCCGGTGCTATTCTACAAGACGGTCACTCATCAAATCAACCTCCATATTTCAATGGTCAACACTACTCTCACTGGAAGAAAAGGTTTAGAATATTTGTTCAATCAAACGACTTCCAAGTATGGGTAGTGGTCAAGAAAGGATCAAAGCTTATTCCAGGAGTCTACAAGCAACACTGATCTTGAAACCTTTGAAGTCACCAAGGAACAACAAGAGGTAATCCAAACTAATGCTAGAGCCATAAGTTTACTTTACTATGCAAAAAGCGGAGCAGAGTACGACAATATATCCACATGTGACACTGCTAAAGAAATGTGGGACAAACTCGGAAGTCACATATGAAGGTACTTACAAGGTCAAGGAGGCAAGAATCAATGCCTTGGTGAACGAGTATGAGCTATTCAAAATGATGGAGGAAGAAACTGTTGAATCCATGCTCTCCCGTTTCAGCAAGATTGTAGGAGAACTCAAATTGTTAGGAATGATTTACTCCAACGGACTACAAGTAAGAAAGTTAATCAGAAGCTTGAAAAGCCACCATTCTGGAAGAAGGAGATCTGGAAAATTTAACCTATGACAATCTACGAGGAAATCTCATGGCCTATGAGCAGAATCATATAAATAGACACATCAATGAAGAAAAAAAGAAAACAGTCGCTTTCAAGGTTGTAGCTCACAGCGATGAAGAAAGAAGTGAAGCTCTTGCATTAATAAATCAAGGAGTCAGACAGATCCTAAGGCAGAGGAAACAAAAACTGCAACAAGGATTTACAAACTATGAAAATCACAAAAATGACGATAGATTCTATCACTGTGGAAAAACTGGACACATCAAACCAAACTGTCCAGAGCTCAAGAAAAATAATTATTGGAGAAATAACTATAAAAATCTTTGAGAGCCTGGAGTGAAAAAGATGCAACTGATAACGTACACACTGAGATCGCCAACATCTGCTTCATGGCAATTGGTTAAACAGGTGAGGTACATCCTACCAACTGTCCAAATTGTTCTAATATTCAAGTTTCTGTAGATCTTGTAATCGATGATCTTCAAAAAATAATTGATGACTATAAGAAATTGGCCAAAGACAAAAAAGATTGGCAAATTCTTCTCGAGGCAAGTTAAATTGAAGAGGAGCTGGGTGACATTAAATGCAATTAAACAACATTAAGAAATCACCCAATCAGAGCTCAGTCAGATCAAATAATTCTTATTGAATTGTGTTGCCTCAAAATCACTCTTTCCATCCAAACTCCTCTGAAAAATCCTTAGCTGATTTTTTCTCTGCAAAACCTTATTACTATTATAAACCTACATGTTTCTCATGTGGAGAAATTGGTCATAAATAGTTCAACTGTCAGTTCAAAAGGAATCTGTTTGGAAAATGGATTTGGAAACCAAAATTTTCAGGAGAAACAATATCTAACCATCAAGGACTCAAGAATGCTGGGGTACCTAGAAGAAACTCACTTATCCGTTTTGCAAGAACACACCAAGAAGTCACTCAAAAAGGGTATGTGGGTGAGTGGGTCACTGACAGCGGGTGGTCCAGGCACATGACAGAAAATAAAGAACATTTCAAATAAGTAAAAGGATAGACAGTGGCTCTGTCAAATTCGGTGACAATGCAAAAGGGGAAGTTGTGGGAGTTGGAGCTATAACAATCAAGCCTTCATGTGATCTAATTGAAGTATATCTAGTAGATGGATTTAAGCATATCTGTTGAGCACAAGTCAACTCTTTGAAGCAGGTTTACAAGTATTGTTCGATGCAAGTAAGTGCACAATTCCAAATGCCGCAAAAAAATCACCATCATTGGCAATTGAGTTGAGAATATCCGGCAGTCATAAGAAGGAACTTAATCACTCAATCCAAGTACACCAAGGAACTCATTAAGAAATTCAGGATATGGAAAAAGGAAAAGCTTTTGGCACCCTATGAATTTATCCACTTGTCTAGAAACTAATGCGCCTAGAAAAGACGATGAAAAACTATATCGTGGAATGATTGCATCATTGCTCTATCTTACTGCCAACGGACCTGATATCATGTTCAGTGTGTGCAAGTGCGCCAGATGTCAATCCGCTCCAAGGGAATCCCATTTGACAGCAGTCAAAAGAATCATATGATATCTCATCGGAACTCAGGATCACGGACTTTGATATCCTCATACTAACAATTTTGATGAAAGTTTTGGTACCAAAGTTGTACAATTTGATACATCCATAGAGATGTAAATTTATAGTATAGAAAACAAAACTAACTAGCAATCAGATCCCTTGATTCTAGCAAATTTGAGAATCAAGGGATGATTTTATTTGATCTAATATCCTAACCTATTCAATAGCATATCAGATCTGATTTTGATTTTATAAGATCAATTTAAATCCTACAAAATCATATCTAATGAGACTTAGATATTTACAAATCAACACTCCCCCTCAAGTTGACATGTAAATATCTGCCATGCCTAACTTGCTTACAAGCATTTCAATTTTTGGTTTAAACAAGCCTTTTTGTGAAAATATCCGCAATTTGCTGATTTGTTGGGACGAAAGGCATGCACATATTTCCTTCTTCAATCCTCTCTTTTATGAAGTGCCTATCCACTTCAACATGCTTTGTTCTGTCATGTTGAACTGGATTGTGAGCAATGCTTATGGCGGCTTTGTTGTCACAATACAACTTCATTGGTAACACAAACAATTTTCCTAGTTCTTCCATCATCTTCTTGAGCCAAATCATTTCACAGACCCCATGGGCCATAGATTGGTATTCAGCTTCAGCACTGCTACAGGCTACGACATTCTGCTTTTTACTCGTCCAAGTTACGAGATTTCCCAAATAAAAGTACAATATCCTGATGTAGACCTCCTATCAATAGTAGAACCTGCCCAATCTGCATCTGTAAAGATTTCAATGCCCCTATCTTGATCTTTTTTGAAAAAAATCCGGGTGAACTTTTCAGATATCTTAGAATCCTATAGGCAGCTTCTTGGTGCTCTTCCTTTAGAGATTGCATAAATTGACTCATTAAGCTTACAACAAAAGTTATATTAGGTCGAGTGTGTGATAAGTAGATCAACTTCCCCACTGGTCTCTCATATTGACTTTGGTCAACTGAATTTCCTTCTTTGTTTCCGAATTTTATATTCGGATCAATAGGTGTTTCAGCTGGACGACAACCACTCATCCCTCTCTCTTTTAGAAAATATAGTACATACTTCTTTTGTGACACCATAATGCCTTCTTTTGATCTTGCTACTTCCATCCAAGAAAAAATTCAACTGACCCAAATCTTTGATATCGAACTTCGAGGCCTTCATTTCGGGCAAGTCATCTCCTGTAAGTATGATATCATCGACATACACTATCAGGATAGTTGTTCCCTCAAGAGAGTGTCGAATGAACATGGTATGATCTGCTTACCCTTGAGTGTACCCTTGTTTTTTACTAACTGAGTAAACCTCTCAAACCAAGCTCTTAGACATTGTTTGAGACCATAGAGAGATTTCTTTAGGTTGCACACTCTAATTCCATACCTTTCTTCAAAACCTAGAGGAGGATCCATGTAGACTTCTTCTTTAAGTTTTCCATTCAAGAATACATTCTTGACATCTAGTTGTTGAAGAGGGATCAAGATTGGCAGCAATGGTCAAAAGAACCCAGATTGAATTCAACTTGGCAATTGGAGCGGATGTCTCAAGATAGTCAATCACATAGGTCTGAGTGAACCCTTTTGCTATCAAACATTAGGGGTGTGCATCAGTCGGTTCGGTTCGATTTTATGTATTATTGGTTCGGTTTATCGGTTTTCGATTTTTAAATATGTTAAACCAATAAGATATTTTTTATCGGTTTTGGTCCTTAACGGTTCGGTTTTCGGTTTAACCAATAAGAAAATACTTATAAAACAAATATATGACTTTTCTAATAAATTTGATGCAAAAACACAATAATGTAACTTTACAAATGCTCATAAAATAGAAACAATAATAACAAACATGAAAAGAACTATACAAGTGTAACACAAAGAGAAATTAAGAAGAATGGGGTTCTTACTTTAGATTTTAACATTTTGTATAATGTGAAATTGTGAACTCAAAGTCATTGTGAAGTGTGAATTGAAGCTAAAGGACAAAGATAGTAACTAGTAAGATATTGAGATTAATATATAATATTTATGTATAAATAAAAATAGTAAATTACTAGTCTTAATGGGTTATCGGTTTGCCCAATAACCCAATATTAAAAACCAATACCGAACAAATAACCCAATAATTTTTTTTATAAAACCATTAAAAACCGTTAACCCAATATCCCAATAATAAACTTTTATCGGTTCGGTTTTTCCACACCCCTACCAAACATGCCTTATACCTCTCCAGGGACCTATTTGATTTAAATTTGATGGTGAACACCCACTTGCAACCCACTGTTTGCTTTCCACGTGACAGTTCCACCATTTCCCGGGTTTCATTTCTCTCAAGAGCATTCATCTCCTCTAGAATTGTCTCTTTCCACTTGGGAACATTCAAAGCATCCTGCACATTTCTCGATATCTCCATTCCAGATAATTGAGAAAGAAAAGCTATATAGGAAGGGGACAAGTTTCTCTATGACACAGAACTTGACATGGGATGGTTAATGACTTTTCTTACCCCTTTACATTTGGCAATTGGAAGATCAAGGTCTAAAGTAACAAGGGGCAAATCAAAAGTGAGATCTTGCGGGGTGGACATTTGGTTCTGATGAGAATCCTTGATCAATTTTTCTTGGTTCCGATTTTTTCTCATGTAAACGTGTAATTCCTTTGTTTGTTCCCTATTCTTGTCATTAGTTGTATCATGATTCATGAAAAGGCTGTATTGTCTCAGTTTCATTATTTAAGTTTGGATCTCTTACCTTATCTAGGTTGTTATTACCAAAGATACTATTTCCCATATCTATCATAAAAGCTGGATCATTTTTTTTCCTTACATGTGAGAGCAAGAGGATCCTTATTATCCCTCGAATCTTCTCTATGTTTCTCCCCCGGAAGATGAGTTCCAAAAAACAATTGAAATTTAAAAAAGGTGGCATCCATTGTGACAATAACCTTCTTAGTATTAGGGTCATATCACTTGTATCCCTTTTGACTAAGGGCATAGCCAACAAAAACACATTTCTTAACACGTGGATCAAGTTTACTCCTATTATGATCATGAATATAAACAAATACACTACACTCAAAGACTCTCAAGGATAGGTCAGCGATCAATATGGAAGTAGGGAAGTATGTCTTAAACATACTGAAAGGGGTTTTAAAACCTAGAACACGGGAAGGCATCCTATTAATAAGATAGGTGGATGTTAAAAGAGCTTCTCCCCAAAGAAATTCAGGGACTTCACTTGTGAACATTAAGGCCCTAGTTACTTCCATAAGATGCCTATTTTTTCTCTCAGCTACTCCATTTTGTTAGGGTGTATTAGGACATGAACTTTGGTGCACTATTCCCTTGGGAGTGAAAAAATTGCCTAGTTAGTCATTGAAAAACACTCTCCCATTATCACTTTGAAATATTTGAATCTTCTCATGAAATTATGTCTCACCCATAACATAAAAAGCCTCAAACATATGTTTTACAACCCCTTTGTCTTTCAATAGGTACACCCAAGTTAGTCTAGTGTGATCATTTATGAAACTCACAAACCATCTTTTCCATTTACAGTTGCTACCCTAGAAGGTCCCAGACATCACTATGGATCAACATAAAAGGTTTTGTTGCATGATGATTTTTGGGAAGAAAAAGATGAACATTTACGTTTAGCCATTTCACAAATTTCACACTTAAAAGAGGATGCACTTTACCCTTCGGGGTGGCCCAGTGGTTTGGGCATGGGACTTCCATGTTAGAGGTCTCAAGTTAGAAACCCCTTGCCAGCCAAAGCAAGGGGTTTGCCTTCTGGGTCAAGCTCGTCGCACCGGGCATGCTTAGTGCGGGTTACCTCTCCTATGTGGTTTGCGAGCTATTGCATAGGAGCGGGGGTTTTACCCTGTGATCACCCAAAGGGTAGCGGCAGCGGGTTTCCCTTGTCATCAAAAAAAAAAAGAGGATGCACTTTTATTCATAAACAACAGAGGTAATAAGAGCTTCAAATAATGAAAATTTGGATGACCAACTCTATAGTGCCATAACATGACTTTATTATCAACTAGAACAGATTTTGAACAAGTTGAACTTAGATTTACTGAATTGTCACTATCTTCAAGAAAATAGAGACCTTCAAACTCTCTAGCATTGCCAATCATCCTCCCCGAGACCCTGTCCAGAAATACACATGAAGTAGAGTCAAAGATAGCACGACAATTAAGGTTTTGAGTCAATTTGTTGATGGACAAAAGATTATGAGACAATTTTGAAACATGAAGGACATCAACAAGAATCAAAAAAGGGTTAACTTGGCTGTCCCTTTTCCAGCAATTGTTGAGAAGGACCCATCAGCAACTTTGACTTTTTCATCTCCTACGGACAGAATGTAAGTCGAAAAAAATGGGAATTCCATGTCATGTGATCACTAGCCCCTGCTTCTATGATCCAAGAACTAATACTAGTTGAATCTGTACTCACAAAACCATATGGTACATTACCTATTTGGGAAAAAGAACAAGTAGGAGTAGGAAGATCAGGTTTACTAGTTTGGAGTTGAGATTGGAGAAGTTTGTGCAGTAGCTCCAATTGTTCCCTGGTGAATGGTGGCATTTCTGGAGAAGATTTCGGCTTGATTCTTCGCTAGTACACTGAAAAACCTGGCTGCCATGGATGACTGCCCTTTTTTTATTCTAGTTAGACGGTTTCCCATGGATTTTCTAGCAAGTCTCACGAGAGTGCCAATATTTTTTGTAAAAATCACACCACAACTTCTTTTTCCTATCATGATCATTTTTCACAACTAGAGCAGAAGAATCTATATTTTTTGTTTCCAGATTGAGATCTATTTTTAGCATAACATTCCTCCTTGTTTCCTCTCGCCTAATCTCAGAAAAAGTTTCCCTCAAAGTGGGCAGTGTATTTTTCCAAGAATTCAAGAACGAAGTTAATCGAATCTTGGTTCAACCCTTCTAGAAATAGATAAACCCTCTCATTTTCTTCCTTTTTCATTGCTTTTACACTATCCATAGGACACTCCCATTCATCATTATAGCATGGATCTAATTCTTGCCATAGGGAAACCATCTCATTATAAATAAATAGTAACACCTCTCTCCCCTTGCCTAGCTTTCCACAATTTAATTTTTAAAAAAATCTTAGAGATATTTTCTATATCAGAATAAGTCTCTCTAACAGCATCCCAAACATCCCTAGAAGTGGGAAGAAACAAATATGGTTTACCTATGGCAGGTTTTATGGAGTTTAGTAGCGAAGAGATTACCATAGAGTTTTTTTTTATCTCCAGATGTTCATTTTCGAGTCTCCTGGTTCAAGCTTTCTCGTTTCTCCAGTTAGGTGTTCAAGTTCTCCTCGGCCATCAATTGTCAAACAGACAGACTGCGCTCATTCCAAATAATTATTTCCATTCAGCTTGTGAGAAGTAAGCTGAAAAGAAAAATGAGAAAAATTGTTGCCTTGGTTCATTGGAACTTTCCTAATAGAACTCTTGGCTTCTATCGATGCCGTTGGGTGACGTAACCCAGTAAATGTTGTTTTAGTCATAAGCAACACAAAAATGAAGTTGCTCTGATACCACGAAAGTTTTGGTACCAAAGTGATACAACTTTATTCATCCATAGAGATACAAATTTATAGTATAGAAAACTAAACTAACTAGCAATCAGATCCCTTGATTCTAGAAGATTTGATAATCAAGGGATGATTTTATTTGATCTAATATTCTAACCTATTCAATAGTATATCAAATAAGATTTTATAAGATCAATTTAAATCCTACAAAATCATATATGATCCAAGTTAGATATTTACAAATTAACATTTGATCTAATTGGTTACTCAAATGCATGTTTTCCAGGTGATAAAGACAGATCGCAGAAGCACCACTCATCTCGTGGCACAACAAAAAATAAAGCTCTATGGCCCTATCCATAACCAAGCAGAATACCTAACTCTTGGTAGTTGTGGGACTCAATAATTGTGGATGAAACATCAATTTATCGATTATGATATATTTTTTTTTATAATGTGCCTATTCTCTGTGACAATACAAGTGCGCTATTAGTTTGTCTAAATACACCGTGCATCACTTTAGAGCAAAACATAATGACATTAAGCATCGTTTTATTAGAGAACATGTTGAAAATGACGATTTTTCTCAAAGATTTATTGATTCCAAAAATCAACTTGCTGATATTTTTACAAAACCTCTTTTAGAAGAGACATTTTGTTTTTTGCGTGATTTCTTAAGTGTCACAAATTCTCATTCATTTATTTCCTCTTCTTAATTAGATTATTTTGTTGCCTTTTGTGCACTTTTCCATGTTCTGACACTCGTCTTTTTCACCTTCTAAAGACTTCCCATCTCCTCTGCATATTTTGTTGATCTAGTGAAAGGAGAATTCAAAATGAGTATGATGGGAGAATTAACGTTCTTCCTAGGGCTACAAATCTGACAATCATCAGAAGGAACTTTTATCACTCAATCCAAGAACACCAAGGAACTCATTAAGAAATGTGGGATGGTAGAAGGAAAGCTTTTGGCACCCCTACGAGTGAGTTTGTCCACTTGTCTAGACACTGATGCGCCTGAAAAAGATGTCGATGAAAAATTATGTCGTGGAATGCTTGGACCATTGCTCTATCTTACTGCCAGTAGACCCGATATCATGTTCAGTGTGTGCAAGTGCGTCGATTTCAATCCGCTCCAAAGGAATCCCATTTGATAGCGGTCAAAAGAATCATATGATATCTCATCGGAACTCAAGATCACGGACTTTGGTATCCTCATACTAACAATTTTGATCTAATTGGTTTACTCAAATGCAGATTTTGCAAGTGACAAAACAGATCGCAAAAGCATCAGTGGTACATGCTAAATCCTTGGAGAAGCACACAAAAAACAAAGTTGTGGCCCTATCCACAACCGAAGCAGAATACATAGCTCTCGCTAGCTGTGGAACTCAAAAAATGTGGATGAAACATCAATTGCTCGATTATGATCTATTTTTGGATAATGTGCCTATGATCTGTGACAATACGAGTGCTATAAGTTTTTCTAAATACACTGTGCATCACTCTAGAGCAGAACATATTGACATTAAGTATCAATTTATCAGAGATCATGTTGAAAATGACGATTTTTCCATAGAATTTATTGACTCCGAAAATCAACTTGCAGATATTTTTACAAGATTAGAAGAGAGATTTTGTTTATTGCGTGATTGCTTAGGTGTCACAAATTCTCATAAATTTATTTCCTTTGCTTAATTAGATTATTTTTTTGCCTTTTTTATGTGCATTTTTGCATGTTCTGACACCCGTCAATTCACTTTCATCTCCTTTGCATCCCTATATCTTTACGCCCCTTAACCCTTCTCTTCCAACTGTTCATCTTCCATACACCTCTATATCTCTCTGCTCCCAAAACCCTTCTCCTCATCTCAAACCTTCTCTGTGTGTCTCTTCCATGACTAACACCTCTCAAGTCTCCCTTCGTCCAAGCAAGAGACTGAAAAACCCCTCTGTCTCTTTCTCTCCTGTTGAGATTTCGGACTCTTCTATGGATGATCTCCCTGCTTCCTCTGCCTCTAACAAAAAATCCTCCCCTTCTGGACATGCAAGCAAGAAGCACAAAGCAGATTCCGTGGATTTCAAACCAGAAGACCTGCAATTGTTCTGGAGCTCAGTGGAGAAGGCCAAGTTCATGGCTTTCAAAGACAGAACTTCGGCTCCTGGACGAGTAATTTGCCTCAATCAACTGGAAGGCTCTCATTGCCCTGCGAGTATGTATTTCAATTTCCAGAAACTGCATCTTTTCTTCTTACTCTGTGAAAATGAAGTGTTTGAGGAACAGGTTAAAATGTTCTATGCAAATCTTCGCGTCTCTAAGGACAATGGTGAATTAGAAACCCTTGTCTTGGGGTATCGCATTGTGCTTAGTCAAGATCTCCTTGAAAAGGTTTTTGGAACTAAGTTCTCTGGAAGAATTCCCTTTTTTAGCAGAAACTGGCCTGATGATTTCGAAGTTACTCTCGAAGAGGCCAAACGAGCAATTGCTGAGAAAGGTTCGAATCTTTCTGATTTTGGACCCTCTACTATCTGTTTTGAACATAGAATCCTGGCTCACATCGTTGCTACTACTCTGCTTCCCCGCAAAAGCTCTCTTAGCTCCCTCACTATTCGAGATGTTTTTGTTGTGTATTGTCTGATAAGGAAAATAAAGATTAATTGGGCTGAATGGTTTCTCGGTTACATGGAGGAAAGCTCTCAAGACTCCAGCGGGTCTGCTAGTCTACCTTATGGGATGGTGATCTCTCGCATCCTTAAGGTTGTTGGGGTAGATCTGTCTGAATACACCGCAAACAAGATCTCTGCTACCTATGATCTCACAACCTTCGCCAGCATGGGATATACTTTTGAAAATGGAAGGTGGACAAAGAAAGCTCTCTCCAAGCCTAAGGTGGGATTTTCAGACAAAGAAAAGGCTACTGCAACCTCTGAAATAAACATCCTAAAGGTGAGTGTAGCAGAATTAATGAAAGAAACCATGGAGATCAAACACATGTTAGCTGCAGTGGTTGACGGCCTACAGAAGGTGCAAGATTCCCTGTCCAGCATTTCTACTCTATCTGAAGGCACAAGTTCAGGTATGGGAAATCTGAAGCTTCAACTGAACCACCTGCGCAGTGAAGTCGTCAAATCCTTCAACAAAGTTCTCAATCAAGTCGACTCCAAGGCTGCTAGAGTTGAAGTTTCCCAGAATGAACTTGCTACTGCTGTCCAGAGTTCCTACTTCTCTCTCTCCAAACTCACTGAAAAGACCTATCACTCCTTTGAAGGGATCATAAACACTCTGAACTATTTTCTTGCTGACCGCTGAATTACCTCCTCTTCTTTTTGCTTGGATGTACTCATTGCCCTGTTTGTGGGCGTTTGAACTCCCTCCTTCCTAGACTTCTTTTATTTGATGAAGGGGGAGATGTCTTATGTTCTGCATGCCTATGAACTGCTGTTTTGCTTAACTGATTTCAAGCTTATGAACTGCTATTTTGCTTAACTGATTTTACTCCTATGTGTGATTGCCTATTTGATATGTGATGTGTAACTCTATATCAGTCTAGTAAAGGTTGTATGTTTTGTGCATTATTACAGGTCTAGAACCATCCTCCAAAGCTAACTGGCCATTAAAACTAGGAAGTGATCTGAGTTTCCTTACCCTAGTCTTGACTCCATCATACATGTCCTTGATCGGGTACGCCACAGGTACACCTCTAGCCTCCAAGCAACTCCAAAGAACCTCCCTTGGGGCTTTGTTCGAAAATATATTCTAGGTTGATGCAGTGTTGTCAAAGGCGCGCTTAAGCCCTAAAGCGAGGCTCAAAATGTGTTGAGCACTTCGCCTTGCTTTATGTGTGCTTCAGTGTCATCATCAAGGTTCTAAGGCATACTTTTCCTTGCCAATGAGCCTCTATTGAAGAGTTGACACTAAATAATTGATATTTCACTTTATCATAAAAAAAATTCAATTTCCTTGTTCATATATTTGTCATTCATGCTTATAATTATTAGTCTTGGACTAAATATATATGTATATATATATTTCTTCTCCCTTTGCGAATTTTCTCATTAAAGCCCATGCTTTATTTGCGTTGTGCGCTTAAAGCCCCAACAGACCTTAGAGCTTTTTTGCGCTTTTCGCCTTTGATAACACTAGGTCGATGAACACCATGTATAAGTCCTTCCTCTCCCTATATTGCTCCACCAGTTTCCTAACGAGATGAATGGTTTCTTTAGTTGAGTGACCCGACATGAATTCGAATTGATTTTCAAAAATTGTCACGCCCCTCCTCACTCTCGTCTCCACCACCCTCTACCAAACATAGTAAGGCAACAACAACAACAACATACCCAGTGAAATCCCACAAAGTGGGGTCTGGGGAGGGTAAAGTGTACGCAGACCTTACCACTACCTCTTGGAGGTAGAGAGGCTGTTTCCGGTGTACATAGTAAGGCAAAATATGAAAATCCTAGAAAATGATATTTCAACTATCTTGTTTTTTTCTGGGTGATGAAGGAGAATGATATGTCGACATATCAACTCCACCTCAAGTTCAAGAAATTACGTAAGACTGGAGAACCTATTGGCTTGCCCGTGGCCAGCAATTGGAAGGTGGCAAATGAGCACTTAATCACATTTATCTAACTATAACATTTGCATTGTATATCATCCATCTAGCTCGATGTTCATAGTCATTCATTTCTAGCTAAACATTCTAGATACAATAACAAAGAAAGTATTCAAATAAGAAACGAGAATAACACAAATCTGATCTCATCTACTGCTTGCAAAGTTAAGTTCATAGGCGCGAACACTACTCGGTCCTTATTGAAAAAATTGAAATTTCAAATCGCATTTGAGCGAGGGTTACAGTTGAAACATTCCATTCCAAGATCATCAATTTTGTATTTTAGATTAGTTGTTAGCAATCGAAAAATATAGGCATGCTTTATAATAATACATTTAGTAAAAAGACATTGATTTGAATTTGCAAAGCAGCCATAAATATTGTTTTCAAGTCGAGTAAAGACAACATGTTACCCCACAAGTGTTTTACTTCTCACTCCCCTTCACAAACCCCAATGCCACTATAGACTGCCTAAACTTTTTTGCATTTAGACGAGTACATCAACATCAGAAGCAAATCTAGAATTTGAACTTTACAGGCTCAGATTTAGAGTCTTACCACAATTTTACAACAATCCAACCCCTCGTTTTGAGTTTTAGCACCCCGTTCCTTGATTTGAGACTTCGCGTTGGTTCATATAATGTTTTGGACTTGTTGGATGTTTAGTTTGGGACTCAAGGATACTGTATATATGAGGTGACGAGTACATATGCAAGTAGAGCGGTTGTACATATGGGATTCATATGTGTTATTCCACACTTAAATTGTTATTTTCATGTCATGACGAAGTTGTGCATTATCACATGCTAGTATAATGTTATAGGCATCTCTCATATGCTAGTTTGACATTAAAAATTGCATGTATAACAGGTTACATGGTTGGACTTACTTAGCTATGTACTTTACACATGTATGTCTGTCAGTATATGTGGTTCACATATATTTGTGATATTTGGCACATGAGTAGTCGCTTATTGTTCGATTTTAACTTACTCCTCGATTTTTATCATTACCTATTATTTTTTTATGCTTCAGTTATCGTAGTAGTTGTTCTTTTCTTTAATATTTCCATCCTGTGGCTTCTTCACTAATGTATACCCATTTTATAACTGCTTTAAAATACTTCTCTTAAGTCGAGGGCCATCAGAAACCTCTCTACCTTCACAAGGTAGGAATAAGATCTGCTAACTCACCACCCTCCCAGACCCCCTTGTGGGATTACATTGAGTATGTTGTTGTTGGCACATGAGTTGTCTGTGTTGATTGATACAAACGTGTTGAGTTGTCCATGTTCTAATAAGGGAGGCCAAGAGACTCTAGATATGGCATGTGGATATGGATATCATAAGTCATTGTTCCCTGATCAACATGAGCAGTGTGCGCACAAGTTCAACTCGAAACCGACGAGTTTTTGGTTATATGTTATGGCATTTGAAAATGATTGTTATTAAGTAATGTTTGAGTCTTTATAATGCTTTTGATTTGTAGACTCTTGTTGATGCATTTTTTTTAATTTTTTATAAACGATGCATTTCATTTAAATGTTGAATATATGGACTGTGCATATCTATGTATGTCATGTTTTGAATATTTATCTCTTGTTATTGTGGTATTGCCATCTATATACTGCACATGACTTTAAAGTATTTTCGATACGAAACCTCGCCACTACTTTGTTGGTGACGGTCGATGATACTTATTGAATACGTGTTGGTGTACTCGTACTACACTTTTGCACTGTGTGAGCAAATACTTATCCGAGTACCTGCGCACTCGTTTGTGATTTTTGGAGTTGGTGTTGAGTTCCATTGGTGAGCCTCCTACTTTGATCCTACGGTGACTAGTCTTTGTAGCTTTCTTTATAATATTTTCTTTCCAGATAGACTTGTAATATTCTGATTTAGTTGTACTTCCACTCCTAGTAGCTCATATTTTTTTGAAAAAATTGGTAACGTTGTATTCCTCAGCATTAAGGATATGTTGGAGACCTTCAAAAAGAAGCAAAAAGAGAGTAGGAGGAAGTGCGTTATTGTCTGTATAGTTTTCTAGAGCAAAGATCTAGCAACACATTTATTTTGTCAAAAGATTTTTGGCAATGTAAACCCCAATCTTCAAGCATGGGAACTGATCTTAGGCCTATTTATATGCCTAGAAAGCTAACTATGCCCGCATTTAAGCTAAGTTTGAATTCAATATGTGTTTTATTGAGTCTTTTGGTTGTCTACGAGCTAACCAACATGATTAGTTGTGTAGGTGAGCTTAATTGGAGAAACGAGCACGAAAATGGACAATGGGGAACACAAAAGATTCAAGACAAAAAGAAGCAAGGAAGAAAAAGGAAGAAAAGGATTCCAAGGCAAGGCCGTATCCTCTCTGCGTCGCAGAGAGGGAGTTTCAAATTAATTCTAGTGAAGCAAAATTAGGCAGAATACTCCGTGGAGTGCCCGCGTCGCGGAGGAGGGTATTGAATCAAGACTCGAATCAGATATATGCCTTTGCGTCGCTGGGAAGGAGCGTCATTTTAATTCGCGAGAGTCGATTTGAGGCAGAGCAGTCCGTGTCACTCCCGCGTCGCGGAGAAGAGACCAAGATCTCAGAACAAAAATCTGGGACTCCCTCCGCGACGCGCCCCTAAGGCCAGTTTTGGCCGTTTTGACTTTTAGTATAAATAGTTAAATATTTTATTTTATCAATCATTCTTTTTCTGGGTTTTGAAGAACGACTTGGGAGAACGTGTTCACCATTTTTAGGGTTCTTTCCTAAACTCTTTTCCTTTCGATCTCTTTATGTTTATTGAACATTGCTTGATCGTATCTTGGATTATGAGTAGCTAAATACCCTAGTTCTAGGGCTGTGGCTACAGGATGATTGTAATCTATTAAGTTTTCATTGGGTTAATGTCAATTATCATATGAATCTTTCTTATGTTCTTGCTTTTCGCATTTCGTGACTGATCACCATTGAAATAAATACATTGTCCAAATTGAACTCAGGAGAGGAATAAGAGGATAGAACGTGGGACATAAGGAGGCATGATTAATTCTAAATAACTAGGGTTAATTTGTATCTAGGATAGGGATATACCTAGAAACCATGCTTGGGTCACTATACAGGAAGAAATTGTAATGCTTGGTACTTAATCCATCCTATCCCCACTCAACGATGTAGTTAGGGTGTTATTTATCGTAGGCGATTAGAGGTCGGGAGACCATGATCATACATTTAACCATGTGATTCATTGATTCGATAGTTGATAAATACCCATATAAATGATATTGATTGCATGAATCCTGATAGAAGCTGCAGCCCTGGACTTTACCCAATCATTGTTTTTAAACCCTCGAAATTGAATCGCGTTTGTTACATTTTGTTGAATTCTTAGAATTGGAAACTAAATCACTTTTGAAATCTTGATAACACTTGTGCTTAGCTGAAAGTTAGAGAAATTGAGTGATTCTAAGTGTAAGTCCCTATGGGTACGATACCCGGCTTTTTATAAGAGCCACTTTAATACTTGAACGACCACGTGCACTTGCGTGTGCGATTTGGGCGCAACAAGAACGTCTTAAATGCATGAACAACGCAGACATGACTTGTCATCGATACTCCTGGCCTTGTACACACCACTCGTCACACTATGGGAGTTGTCCATGGCCGAAGTCGCTACCTTAATTGCAAGAAGGGGGATGACGAATAATCCAACATAGACCTCATAGTGGTTTTCGTGACTGATAGGTATAGTAATAAAGGCTTCCAAGGATGTTCCTGGCAACATTAGGATTAATATAAGCATGTCACCAATCAGGACATCTAATCCTGACCTTGGTTCAGTTTCGACATGGCTGCTAATCCAGTAATTGCGGGCTAGAGGGCGAAAACCATTCTTCCCAATCAGTAAAGCTCTAAGGCCCTATCTATAGTAAGGGGCCTTTCTTACTCAGTAGATCTGAACAAGATTAGACTAGTTTTGCTAAAATCATTCTCGAATGATTCATCGATGGAATCAGGCCTAGGTGTATGAAAATTTCTTGTGATTATCCTTCTTTCTTTGACATAGGTATTGAAGTGCGCCTCTTCACAAGGGAGATTAAAGTGCAATGAAATTCCTTAAGAGTTGAATATGCTTTGTGAAGCATCGCGTTTAGCGGTAATCTCCACATAAAAAATAAAGGCCATTAAGGATGTACTTGTTTTTACTTTTTTTGGTTTATGTTATTCCCATTAAACTTTATATTTCAGTTTGGTTTAATGATTATTTATTGTTGATTGGTTTGCCTGAAGGGGTTTAGGTGCTATCGTGATTTAGTTGAATTGGGTCGTGACAACTTGAATTTTACTAGGTCTGAAATTGATCATATGTAATTATGTAGTGAATTTTAACACATACACTGAGTCCAAACCAACGTTACTGGGTTCAGATGAACCCATACCTTACCCTCTACATCTGCCTCTGACAGCAACACTTCCATAACCTCCCTCCCTGCACAATTCCAACCTATATCTTCATCCTATGTCCTCCAGGTTGACTCACTCCATGAAGTCTCTGTTCCCCATTCTGAAACTCTCCAACAGATATGGGCCTCTAATTTCCAGAATTTTGCATCTAGATGCTCAAGATTTTATCACAGTCAGAATCAGCCATAAGAAGAAGAATACAGTTGAGCATAGATAACATAAGATCACTACTTTTAAGTATGGCAATACAGTGATGGTAAAACTTAAATATTAAGGTTGAAATTGGAGTAACGAGGGCAAGTCTATGGCTTGAAACTTGGAAACAGTTGATACTTGCTCGAGCATCTTCTCAATTATATTGATTTTGCAGTCCCTCTTAACTTGGAGATTGACAACTCTTTTGTTTTTTGGCAGAAAAGGGAGAACTAAAAGGTTTGGGAAATCTAATTATCAGCTAGTAGTCAGTAACTCAGTTTTACCACGTACCAAACATAAATGCGATAAATGATACTGAACCGACCAAATACCCAACAGCAAATGCACACATACTGTGTTGTTTTGCATGGTAAAGGAATTAAGTACGAAATAAAAGGCATACCCTTTTAGGACTTCAGAAGTTGCTCCTTCAAAACTAGAGATGAAGGTGGGCAGGCCAAAAGAAGTTAAATAATCTGCACTGGCCAGAAACTGCTGCTGGTCGTTTCTGTCAATTAGATCAATTTCATCCTAAAAACAAAACAGAGTGTACTTCTCCAATAAATAAAAGAACTGCAGGTTAAATATGTACCATCCATCGAATCAGCTTTATTATAGGAAAGGGAAAAGAAAAGCAATTGCAAGAAGCACTGAAACCCTGGGCATAAAATAATTAACACAGTAATCTTGATTTACTTTTTTCCTTTGGTAACAACCAACTGAAATTCCATTTTCATTTTAAGCTTCTCACAAAACCCGCTTCCTCTGTTTCTGTTTGAATATGGACCACAAGGTTCAAATGTTCTCTGTTTGTTCGTGCATACACACACACACACCCACATATTGTTTTGAAACATAGGGAGTACAAAAACTAGTCAATTTTAGATGTTGGAAGAGCTAGTCAATTTAAGATGGTGAATATTTTCCAGTTAGACTTTCCTCATTTAATATCATGAAGCACCACATATATGTATATATGAATAAACTTTATTTTTCTTTAACAAGTAGAAATTTTAATAGAATAAGGAACCTAGAAAGATCGCAAATTCGGGTAAAGAACCCATATACTCAGCGTTAGATCCAGTTCTACCAAGAAATGTCCCATTATCCAGAATCAACTACACATTAGTCTCCTTATTTCTAGATACGTTCCTTCTTGTGTGTAGGTTCTACATATTTTCCAGCTTCTTCGCTTTGTTGTTAAAATTAACTGCACATAAGAGCTCCTTAGTTCTGTGTTTGTATTCAGGTACCTAAGGAATAGTCGAGGTGCGAGAAAGCTAGCCTAAACACCACTGTTATAGGCAAAGAGAAGTTCTATGCTTATATTTTCACTTCCCTCCTTCAGTTTGTCATTGTTTCCACTTATTTCTTGCCCACTCTACCTCAACTAAGTTAATGCAAATCTTACAATTGTTCTCATTCTGTTGGTCTAAACTGAATTAATTAAACTGCAAGAACATGATAAAGCAAAGAGAAAAGATAAGATAAAGATTAGCAAAAAGATAGAATTGAACAACCGGACAGGCATCTTTTGTGCATACAGCTCTACAAGAAAATTGACCCCCCTCCAATAGAAAAAAGAAAGAATCTATATTGTTTCGTTGGGGGTTTCCGGGAAAAGACCATCACATATTCCTCCAGTTCCTTATAAAAGATATTCAATCCATTAGAATAGAAGTTAATGAGGGTATTTATGTCAAGCAGATGTGTAGCTTCAAATCAAGGACTTGCATGATAACATTTCAATGTGAAAAGGAATATGAAAGTGAAAGACAAATTAAGATCCCTTATGTGACAACGGGGAAATTTTGGAGACAAAAATTTGAGTGCCAGGGTGTCCAAGAAGAACCTGAAGACGATGGCTACATTTGAAATATGCATAAGTATCTTCTAGAGAGCGATGACAGATCGAAGCATCATGTCTGGTCAGTTCATTTAACTATAATACACAAAAAGACTACAAAAGGCAGGTTGGTTCATTCAATCCCCCAGAAAACTCTCAAACTTGTGGGCTGATGTCTGTTCATATCATTTCTAGAGAGCCCATGGACCTAACCTTAGTCTAAACATTATTGGAATTGTCTCTGCAATCCTACATCCACGATTCCATGATTTGGAAGTGCAAAAGAGAGGAATCAGAACCTCATAAACAGAACCTGGTTCGATAACTCTATACTTAGTTACCTACTTCAAAAAAAATAACTCTATACTTTGCAGCCAAGCATGGAAAGCCCACTTAGTTAGGGAACTCAAAGATACTTAGGTAAATAGCAAGATGCTCTTATCAACTATCATCAGAATTTCATGGAGAATGACCTAAATATTGACCTTTCGGTAGGCTGTACCATTTATGGGCCTGAATATGCAACTGTACAAAGCTTCCACTACATCACAAACTTGCAAAACCTAAAGATACCAAAATTACACTCTGCCAAGAGGAGATTATTACCAAAATTTTAATTTAGTATGTATAGTTACATAGAAAGAGGACCTACACCTGAAATATGCATTGTAAAAGCATGCTAATTTTATGGATAAGGAAATAGTACATATTGCCATCAATGAGTTAGAAGTAAAATAACTGATAAGAAAATAAAACCCAGCTTTCATTCACATTGTACTTCTCTTTCAATTTATATTGTTAAATGTTAATAATTCTAAGCAACAGACAATCCACAAATGTAGTCACTTGGTGAACAGATTTTTTTAAAAAAAAAAATTATAAGCAAAGTAAAGATGAGAGACAGAGGGAAGTTTTTACAATAATGAACAAAAGAACTTGGCTCTAGGCACAAGATGGTTACTGAGAAGAATAAACAGGGTAGTTAGGAGGCAAAAACAAAAGTTGGAGGTTAGGAATTTGAAACTAAAGAAGGTTTATGTAAGAAAATTAACACTTGGAAGGGTGATAGAGAGTATAGAAAGTTATCAGTGAAATCCTTCAGTTCTAATGGTTTGGATATGTTGCAGTCTGGGGGGAAGGTACACTGCTATAGCTATCAGTAAGTGTGATCTGGATGATTTCAGGAGCTGAAGCCTAACATAGATGCCATTGCCAACTCTGATGCAGTACTTACAAGAACTGAGAAGTATAAACCTTCTCAAGTACTGAATTTCACTGTAATTGACCTGTGGACTGGTTCGTTGTTCCCAGCATCAACACTAATCAGTAGTTTGTAATCTAAAATTTCACAACCTTAAGAGATTTTAATTAGCAACAAGGCTTCTCTAATAAACAATTTAGAAACAGTGATCATCATAATTGCAAGCTACCAATTATAAAGTCATAAACAAGAAAAGGGGTAGCAGTTCTTACAAATTGGCCAGAACCTCCAATGCCACGTGCTGTGTCTATATAGAGATGTCTCATGTCTCCCTAATATATTTACTTGAACTCTAATATATAAGCTCAGCAGTGTTGCAGCCCACAGAGACAACACCATTCTTGTAAAACCTGGAAGATCACAAACACACAACAAGATAAGACAACTACTTCATGTCAAATTTCAATGCATGAACCCATTCTGCATACTTATAATTTTGAGTCTGTCCCATAGCTCGAGCGTCTGTGCAGCTGTTAGACTATTTGGCAGATCTTTTCCTTTCATCAATCTCTCTGTCAAGTGCCTAAGGTCCAATTCTTTTTCTATCTGACTACGTAAACATCGCACTACATGAGGCAATGTTGTTGAATCAGCTATTCTTTGAACGTTCTCAAAATGTGCCTTCACCCTACCGATCAAACAAAACCAGTTCATCCATTAATGACATTAAGCATGACGAAACTCTTTAGAACAGATAATACACTCCAAAAAAATAAAAGCAAAAAAGAGAAATCTTAACTGGAATTTAATGAGTTCATCACTTCTCCTTTCCTGTTCGAGTTCTGTGTGAAGATCAGAGAGTTTTCTCCTATGTGTGTCATACAACTTATACAAAAAATACCCACTTCCCAGAACACCAAGTGTAACATATGCCTTTCTCCTATATCTTCTCCAAAATTCCCTATTCCAAGAAAAACAGAGTCAATACTGAATGATAAATCAATCAAATATGCCTGAAACACAAACTAGTTAAAGTTGACTGTATGCATTCCAATAAACCTAGAGTCAGAAACAAAATTCAATTGTTACATGTTACTTAACTAACATTATACTGATACTGTAAATCAATCAGATATGCCCGAAACACAACCTAGTTAAAGTCGACTGTATGCATCATCGATATGCATTTCAATAAACCTCGAGTCAGAAACAAAATTTAATTTTACATGTAACTTAACTAACATTATACTGATACTGTAAACTTCTCCCAGCTTGAAACCCAGTAGAGAAACAAATACATAACAGAAAAATGGAATTCGACTAACCACATTCAAGCAATTTGGTGTCGGTATCCACTGTTTGTTTCACCGGCCTTTGTTGCGAACAGAGGGTTTTGGCTATTTGATAGCTGCTTTGAAGTTTGAACTTCCAATTTCGAAATAGGCATGTGTGTTTGTTTGGTTGGAGCATTTAATAAAATAGCGGCTTCAATTATTAGTTACTTGTGAAAATAAGAAAAGAAATGAAAGTAATTTGTAGAGTTGAGAAAAATGAACCAAAGTAGGGGTAACTTGGGTAAAAATAGACCCAAACCAACTTGATTTTTATTTGGTTTGTGTATGGTTTGGTTTCACATTTTTAAAAATCTATGATATTAGATTTTGTTAAAAAAAAAGTATATAATTATATACACATAATGTTATTTTATGAACAGTTTTAAGGCGGGAATCAAGGTTGGAACAAGGAAAGAAAGGGTGATTGGAGAAACAAAGAGATATGGAAATGTCACGATCCGGTTTCTCAGGTCATGATGGCACCTACTATAACTCATCAGTAGGTAAGCCAACTTGTAACCTGGAACAACAAGTAACGGGTACAAGGGTAGAAATGAAGCAAGAATAAACAATTAAAAGAAATAACATGAGAATAAAGCGGAAGCAACATATATACACAAAACAAAAGTTCACTCCTAGAACCTGGAAATCACAACTACAGAGCTATCACAAAAATGAGTACAAGTTCCAAAAATGGACCATAAATAAACAGACTTGTCTCAAAATACAAAAGACTAGTCAAATAGTATTGAAGGAGATAGGTATGATCCAAGATGCCATAAGTTCACCCTCGCCTCCAGATATTGCAACAACTGGCTTGAACTCAACATTGATAGTTGGTGCTCGGACCTACATCACAAAATAGATGCAAAGTGCAATATGAGTAAAAAACCACCGGTACTGTAACACTATGGAAAACTAATGAATTAAGCTAGAGCCTAGTATGTAGTCTAGTAGCCTAATTAGGGCTAACATAAAGATAAGAGTCGTAAAATAACCTCCCCTACTTAGTACTAATGTTTTAGGACCTAAACATCAAGGCATGCCCCTTCCCGAAGGACCCCCCAAGGGTCCTTGAGGAGGACCATAGGGCTGGCCAAAAAGCTGTCAAAAATAGCATGAACCGCGAAAGAGGCACCCACGAGCCGTGAGTGGATTCATGCCCCGTAGGTGGGGGTCGTGAGTCGAGGCTAGACCTCCCCCAAATCTCCAAAGTTCTAGTACCATTCCACGCTTATGCAGTACGGTCCGTGGACCACTCACGCCCCGTGGGTGAGGTCTCGTGAGTGAGGTCTGGACCGTAGCCAAAATGACAAGTCTCAGACCCAACCCACGAGTGACCAATACGGTCTGTGGGTCCATCCACGCCCCATGGATGGGGTCTGTGAGACTGTCTTAAATTCGGCCAAGGGTGAATTAAATTAGGTAAGTTCTATTTTAATTATTAAAGGGTGGGGACGGTTTATATTAGTTATTTAGACATATATAAGTAGTTATTAACTATTAACCAACTCTTTTAACATCTCATAACTCACAAGACTCAAAACATAACCTACTTTCCTCTCCAAAAATTCTCTCTCTAAGACTCCATTGAAGAACAAGAACAAGGTCAAACTTAGGGTTCAAGGGGCAGCAGCTTCTTCTCTCCAATTTCGTGAAGGATCTCCAATCAAGGTATGGGAGTCTTGATTCATGGAGAGATTTCCTCCATGAAGCCCTTCAACTCTCAATTTTGAATTGGTAGAGTCTTCAAAAACTAGGGTTTTCAATCTAGTAATGGGTTCTTCGTAAAAACAATTTCAATGGGTCAATTGCCTTATATTATGGTTGATTTGTTGTTTAATGGTGATTTTTATAGTAAAATCCCCCATGAACCTAATTTCATGAATTGTGATGGGTGTATTGATGCAAGGTGAATACTATGAATTGTTTCTACGGTATTGTAGTGATTGAATCTTGTTTTATTCATGCCTAATGTAGTATTTCTAGGTGTGATTGTGAGACATGATTCATGACCCTTGAGGAGTGAAATTATGAAGGTTTATGCATGTTGATGAAAGTTGTGTATGAACTTATGATTCGCTTGAAAGTGAAGATCCAGTGACTATTGTGTAAATTGTGGTATTGTTGAAAGATCATTCTCCCCTTACCCTTACACATGCCTATGTATCAATTGTCTAGGATGATGATAATGTTGTTGTGTTAATTGAAAGGTTATTCTCATGAAACACTATGAACATGATGTGAAATGTTTACTCACATGTTAATGTTGATTCTAAGGTTGAAAGTCCATTCTCACCTAAATGAATCTATGAGCTATTTTATGATTTGTATTGAATGAAGGGCAAGATATTCCTTCACACATGTAAATGCAATTCAAAGACTAATGATGTATAATTTGGGAAATAATGCTTAGCACCGAGTGGATATGGAAAATGAGGTAGAGGCCCTCCCATCAATACAATAGGTCGAGTCATCTAAATTATTCTCATGAGATGGAAGCTCCTCCGCCAATACAATAGGTCGGGTTTCTAGAAGCAATCTCTATATCCCATAACTATGTGCACACATAGGTCTTTAGCTAGTGGATCCACCTAAAAGCTATACATTTAGTTCTACCTTAGGCAAGTAGGACACCTTCTTTCAGTGTGGGGTTACATGACACCGGATTCCATGTAGCTCACATGGTTTATGTCAGTTGAGACTATTTTCCCTACATGACAAGATAATGAATATGACATGAACTATACTTGTGACTTCTTGATGAGCTTTACTTAGTAGGAGTGGGGGTATGGGAGTTCACTTTTACATTGCACAAGTAGACTTTGAAAGGGATTATGGGATGGTTCTTTATGCTATAGTAAGACATGAATGTATGCATGTATGTTGATTGGATTGTTGATATGAATGACTTTCCTTATGTTCAAGTAATATACATGACTATTTCTTTATCTATTACTATTGATTATGATGAGGTCTAAAGATGATATGTATGGCTAAAGTGGCTTCAAGGGAGTACTTAGTATGGTTGGTATTATGGGATGCCAACCATACATTGCACAAGTATACCTTAGGGTTGCTAAGGTAATGGTTCTATTATGTTACAATGTTCTTACATGATAAATGTGATTATGACTTGTGTTCTACATTGAAAGTGCATGATGATTCTCAAACTTGGCAAATGCATACTTTTCAACTAAAATGATCTTTTTATCATATTTCAAGGATTCTTATGCATGTTTCCATACTTAGTACATATTTGTGCTAACCCCTATTTCTTCTACATTTACTGTGAGTGTAGGTTCCGATCGTTGAGACGTACATCTTCTTTTAAGTGAAACTTGGGTTGACTATTTCCTAAGCTTAGTGAGTCCTCAAGATTCGAGGACAAGACATTATCAATTTTAGCTTCTATTATACTTTCTATTTTGGGACTTTATTGATGTAAAGGGCTTTGACCCTAATTGTATTTTCTATTGTACTAGATGGTGATTGAGACAAGGTCTAAACTCTTATTTTCGTTTATGAAAAGAAGTTGATTTCAATTGTAAAAGTTTTAAATTTTTCGCATCATTTCGATGACTTTATGTTTATGATTATGCTAAGGGCTTGTATGAGACCCCTTCGGAGTCAAGTACAATGTATTACGTCTAGGGGGTACCCCTGGGTCGTGACAAACTTGGTATCAGAGCATAAGGTTTTGAGATGATTTTTAGGTTTATGTCTCATAAATCACGTCTAGTAGGGTCTTGTTCATGAGTGTGAAGCGCGCCACACTTATGAATGAGAGGCTATAAGAAGCTTGGGAAAGTTCACTTCATTCATTACTCCTTAGTCATGCTTTAGAGTTTTAACTCCATAAAGTCATTTTCCTAACCCTTCTCTTGTGTTTATAAGCTATGAATACAAGAAGGGCGAATGCAAGGCGAGTGGAAGAGGAGAATATGAATGAGGGAGTTCCTCCCCAAGCTCCTCAAGCTCCTAATGATGAAGGATCTATGACCAATGTGGAAATAAGGACGACTCTCCAAACATTAACTCAAGTCATAACGGCTCAAGCTCAAGCGTGACAACTCAGGCCCAAGCTATGACGTCCCAAGCCAATCGAGATGTTGGGCCCCATGTGAACCTTAGTGTGAACACCATGGCTTCAAGGTTGAGAGACTTCACAAGGATGAGCCTTTCTACATTCTTTGGTTCCAAAGTGGGGGAAGACCTACAAGAGCTTGTAGAAGATATCTACAAGATAATCGATGTTATGGGGGTAACTCCAATGGAGAAAGCGGAGTTATCAATTGAAAGGAGTGGCTCAAGTATGGTATGCCCAATGGAAAAGAAATAGGTCGGTAGAGGCGGGTCCCATAAATTGGGAAGTGTTTAAGAAAACGTTCTTTGATAGGTTTTTTCCTTGTGAGAAGAGGGAAGCCAAGGTGGAGGAATTTATCAACCTTTGTCAAGGAGGTATGGGTGTTGAAGAATATTCTCTAAAGTTCACTGAATTGTCAAAATATGCTCCATCCTTAGTGGCGGACCCTAGAGATGAAATGAGTAGGTTTGTAACGGGCATGTCAAGTTTGGTGAGAAAAGAATGTCGTTCGGCTATGCTTCATGATAATATGGATATATCCCGTCTTATGGTGTATGCTAAGCAAATGGAGGATGAGAAACACCTAGACAAGAATAGAGAGGTAAAGAGGGCAAGGACCGATGATGGAAATTCTTCTAAGGGCAAGTTCGAGGGTCAAAGTAGACCAAGGTTCAAGAAGAGGTTTTCAAACCAAGGATCCTCTAGTGCTCCAAGGGTCAACAAATATAGGGTGTCTAACCCTAAGCCTCATGGAGGCAATAGTGGTGGATCTCTCATGGTGAGGCCTACTTGTGCCAAATGCGGTAAGAAGCATGATGGTAAATGTCTTGCTGGCATGCGTGTGTGCTATGGTTGTGGAAAGAGTGATCATCAATTGAAAATTGCCCAACCCGTACAGCCAAAAGGAGATATGATAATCAAACTCCTCCTAGTGGTTCAAACTCCAATGCTCCCAAGAAGAACCGCTTATATGCTCTGCAATCCCGAGGTGACCAAGAAAGTTCGCCGAATATTGTGACGGGTATGTTGCAAGTATTTTCTATTGATGTTTATACATTGTTAGACCCCGGTGCCACCTTGTCTTTTGTTACACCTTTTATGGCTATGAAATTTAAAATACTCTCTGATGTGTTAGAAGAATCTTTTTCGGTGTCTACCCCGGTTGGTGACTCGGTAGTGGCAAAAACAGTTTATAGAAGTTGTCATATTTCCTTGTCCCATAAAGTTACCTTGGTGGATTTAGTGGAGTTAGACATATTAGATTTTGATGTGATTTTGGGTATGCATTGGTTGCATGCATGTTATGCCTCTATTAATTGTAGGACTCGGGTAGTAAAGTTCCAATTCCCAAATGAGTCTACTTTAGAGTGGAAGGGGGGAAATTATATCCCTAGAGGTCAAATTGTTTCTTGTCTCAAAGCTAGTAAAATGATCTCCAAGGGGGTGTATTTACCATATTGTTAGGGTTATGGATGTTAAGTCCGAGGTCCCTTCTTTAGAGTTGGTCCCCGTGGTGAGTGAGTTTTCGGAAGTCTTTCCCGATGACTTCCCCGGCATTCCTTCCGAACGGGAAATAGACTTTGGCATTGATCTCTTGCCGGATACTCAACTCATATACATTTCTCCCTATAGAATGGCTCCGACCGAATTGAAAGAATTGAAGGAGCAACTCAAGGACTTGTTAGACAAAGGTTTTATTCAACCAAGCATCTCTCCATGGGGTGCTCCGGTATTGTTCGTAAAGAAGAAAGATGGGTCCCTTAGGATGTGTATTGACTATCGCCAATTAAAAAAGGTGACTATAAAGAATAAGTATCCTCTTCCTAGGATTGACGATTTGTTTGATCAACTCCAAGGGGCTAACTACTTCTCCAAAATAGATCTTCGTTCGGGTTACCATCAACTAAGAATAAGAGGGGTTGACATTCCCAAGACGGCCTTTAGGACCCGGTTCGGTCACTTTGAATTTGTGGTGATGTCATTCGGGTTGACCAATGCCCCGACGACATTCATGGATCTAATGAATAGAGTTTTTAGGCACTATCTTGATATGTTTGTGATAGTATTTATTGATGACATTTTGATCTACTCAAAGAATGAAAATAACGACATGAACCATTTGAGAATTGTATTGCAAGTCCTCAAAGACCACTAATTGTACGCAAAGTTTAGTAAGTGTGAGTTTTGGCTAAGGCACGTAGCCTTCCTTGGTCATATCGTGTCAAGCAAGGGTATTGAGGTAGATCCTAATAAGACGGATGCGGTCAAAGGTTGGCGTAGACCTCTAACTCACATCAATATTAGAAGCTTTTTGGGTTTGGCCGGTTACTATAGGAGGTTTGTTAAGGGTTTTTCCTCCATTACTTCTCCGTTGACGGATTTGACTCAAAAGGAGGCAAAGTTTGAGTGGTCGGAAGCTTGTGAGAAAAGCTTCCAAGAGTTGAAAGATAGACTTACTTCTGCTCCGGTGTTGACCTTATCAGAGGGTACCGATGGTTTTGTGGTGTATTGTGATGCTTCTCGAGTGGGTTTGGGATGTGTCCTTATGTAACATGGTAAAATGATTGCCTATGCTTCAAGGCAACTCAAGATCCATAAAAATAATTATCCGACCCATGATCTTGAATTAGTGGCGGTAGTGTTTGCTTTGAAAATATGGAGACATTATCTATATGGGGTGCATGTTGATGTGTTCACCGATCACAAGAGTCTTCAATATGTGTTTAGCCAAAAAGACTTGAATCTTTGACAAAGAAGATGGTTAGAGCTTTTAAAGGATTATGACATGAGTGTCCTTTACCACCCCGGGAAAGCCAATGTAGTTGCGGATGCCCTAAGTCGAATGTCCATGGGTAGTGTGGCTCATATAGAGGATGAGAGAAATGAGCTAGTTCGTGATGTACATAGGTTGGCCCAGTTAGGTGTCTAACTAGTGGATTCCACCAAGGGTGGTGTCATGGTCCATCATGGTTCCGAATCCTCCTTTATGGTTGATGTGAAGTCTAAACAAGGCCTTGATCACATATTAATGGAGTTGAAAGAATTGGTATTCAACAAGTTCGTTGAGGCTTTCTCCTAAGGGGGAGATGGGGTGATTAGGTACTAAGGTAGATTGTGTGTTCTGGATGTTGATGGCTTAATGGAGAAAATTTTAGAAGAGGCTCGTGGTTCATGGTATTCTATTCATCCGGGAGCCATCAAGATGTACTGTGACCTACGGGAAGTCTATTGGTGGAATGGCATGAAGAAGGATATAACGGGTTTTGTAGCCAAGTGTCCGAATTGTCAACAAGTTAAGGTCGAACACTTGAGACCGGGAGGCTTGTCTCAAGATATAGATATTCCCACTTGGAAGTAGGAGGATGTGAATATGGATTTTATTGTGGGGTTGCCTCGTACTCGAAGGCAACATGATTCTATTTGGGTCATTGTTGATAGAATGACGAAATCCGCCCACTTTATTCCTGTCAAGATTTCATTTTCGGCAGAAGACTATTCCAAATTGTACATCAAGGAGATAGTGAAGTTGCATGGGGTTCCTCTATCTATTATATCGGATCGGGGTACTCAATTTACTTCACATTTTTGGAAGGTATTCCATAAAGGGCTTGGTACTAAGGTCAAGCTTAGCACGACTTTTCATCCTCAAACAGATGGTCAAGCGGAACACAACATTCAAACCTTAGAAGATATGTTGAGGGCGTGTGTCATAGATTTTCAAGGTAATTGGGATGACCATCTACCATTGATAGAGTTTGCCTACAACAATAGTTACCACTCAAGTATTGTCATGGCTCCGTTTGAAGCATTATATAGTAGGAGGTGTAGATCTCCGGTTGGTTGGTTTGAGGTAGGTGAAATTGCTCCAATTGGTCCTGAACTAGTCTATGAGGCTATTGAAAAAGTCTGACTCATTAGAGAAAGGTTGAGGACGACCCAAAGTTGGCAAAAGTCTTATGCCGACAATAGAAGAAGGGATCTAGAATTTGAAGTTGGTGATTGGGTCTACTTGAAAATCTCACCTATGAAGGGTGTGATGAGGTTTGGCAAGAGGGGGAAACTTAGTCCCCGGTGTGTAGGCCCTTATCAAGTTTTGAAGTGTATTGGGAAAGTAGCCTATGAGCTAGACTTTCCAAATGAATTGGCTCCGGTTTACCCGGTATTTCATGTTTCTATGCTTAAGAAGTACAATGGTGATCCGGTAGCTATCATTCCTTTAGAGGGTTTGGGAGTAGATGAGAACCTTTCCTATGAAGAGATTTCGGTAGTGATTTTAGACCGGCAAGTTAAGAGGTTGAGAAATAAAGAAGTAGTTTCCGTTAAGGTTCTATGGAGGAATCACTTAGTTGAGAGTGCTACATGGGAGGCCGAGGCTGATATGAAGTCCCGCTATCCTTTTCTTTTTCCTTCTACTCCTATTCAAACTTGAGGTAAGTAGTTTTCTTGAGTTTGGTGTTTTGGAAGTCATATGTGCTATGAGTGTTCTTTATGATTTCCTTATGATATGCATGTTCTTGTGAGAATTCATAATTTAGCATAAATTGAGTTTTCATAATTTATATGTTCCTCATGTTGATTTGCACTTTGGTATGATGATTGCATATTTGACTTCATGAGATGATTTGATGAACATGCTTAGTTATGTTTATGATGAACATGCTTAGTTATGTTTTTGATGAAATGGCATATTGGCTTCATAATGTTGTGTTGAGCTTGCTTTGAGTTGGAGAAGGTAGTTCCTCCTATATTTATGTGAATTGATAAGTTTCATGCATATAGGGTTGGTAGATGTAGTTCCTACTTCCTTGTATTGCATTGACCGTGTCTTGAGATGGAGTTGAAGTTTCCTCCTTTTTCATAGTGCATGAAGTGAATAGGGCATTTGTAAGTTGTGCATTTTTTTTTATTTGATGTTTCATGCATGATGGGCTGCTAGTCTTGAGTTTCTAAATTAGTTTGGTGTCTAGATCATCATTCAAGGATGAATGTTCCCAAAGGGGAGATAATGTAACACTCCGGAAAACTAATGAACTAAGATAGAGCCTAGTATGTAGTCTAGTAGCCTAATTAGGGCTAACGTAAAGATAAAAGTCGTAAAATAACCTCCCCTACTTAGTACTAATGTTTTAGGACCTAAACATCAAGGCATGATCCCCATCCCCCAAAGACCCCCCAAGGGTCCTTGAGGAGGACCATAGGGCTGGCCAAAAAGCTGTCAAAAACAGCATGAACCACGAAATGGGCAACCCACGAGCCATGAGTGGACTCACACCCCGTAGGTGGGGGTCGTGAGTCGAGGCTAGACCTCCCCCAAATCTCCAAAGTTCCAATACCATTCCACATTAGTGCAGTACGGTTCGTGGACCCACTCACCCCCCGTGGGTGGGGTCTCGTGAGTGAGGTCTGGATCATAGCCAAAATGACAAGTCTCAGACCCAACCCACGAGTGACCAGTACAGTTCGTGGGTCCATCCACTCCCCGTGGGTGGGGCCGTGGATGGGGTCCGTGAGACTGTCTTAAATTCGGCCAAAGGGTGAATAAATTAGGTAAGTTCTATTTTAATTATTAAAGGGTGGGGACGGTTTATATTAGTTATTTAGACATATATAAGTAGTTATTAACTATTAACCAACTCTTTTAACACCTCATAACTCACAAGACTCAAAACATAACTTACTTTCCTCTTCAAAAATTCTCTCTCTAAGACTCAATTGAAGAATAAGGTCAAGCTTAGGGTTCAAGGGGCAACAACTTCTTCTCTCCAATTTTGTGAAGGATCTCCAATCAAGGTATGAGAGTCTTGATTCATGGAGAGATTTCCTCCATGAAGCCCTTCAACTCTTAATTTTGAATTGGTAGATTCTTCAAAAACTAGGGTTTTCAATCTAGCCATGGGTTCTTCGTAAAAACAATTTCAATGGGTCAATTGCCTTATATTATGGTTGATTTGTTGTTTAATGGTGATTTTTATAGTAAAATCCCCCATGAACCCATTAACTTCCCCATGACCCCAATTTCATGAATTGTGATGGGTGTATTGATGCAAGGTGAATACTATGAATTGTTTCTATGGTATTGTAGTGATTGAATCTTGTTTTATTCATGCCTAATGTAGTATTTCTAGGTGTGATTGTGAGACATGATTCATGACCCTTGAGGGGTGAAATTATGAAGGTTTATGCATGTTGATGAAAGTTGTGTATGAACTTATAATTCACTTAGAAAGTGAAGATCTTATGACTATTGTGTAAATTATGGTATTGTTGAAAGATCATTCTCCCCTTACCCTTACACATGCCTATGTATCAATTGTCTAGGATGATGATAATGTTGTTGTGTTGATTGAAAGGCTATTCTCATGAAAATACTTTGAACATGATGTGAAAGGTTTACTCACATGTTAATGTTGATTATAAGGTTGAAAGTCCATTCTCACCTAAATGAATCTATGAGCTATTTTATGAGTTGTATTGAATGAAGGGCAAGATATTCCTTTACACATGTAAATGCAATTCAAAGACTAATGATGTTTAATTTGGGAAATAATGTTTAGCACTGAATGGATAGGGAAAATGAGGTAAATGCCCTCCCGTCAATATAATAGGCCAGGTCATCTAAATTATTCTCATGAGATGGAAGCTCCTCCGCCAATACAATAGGTCGGGTTTCTAGAAGCAAACTCCTTATCCCATAACTATGTGCCCACATAGGTCTTTAGCTAGTGGATCCACCTAAAAGCTATACATTTAGTTCTACCTTAGACAAGTAGGACACCTTCTTTCAGTGTGGGGTTACATGACACCGGATTCCATGTAGCTCACATGGTCTATGTTGGTTGAGGCTATTTTCCCTACATGACAAGATAATGAATATGACATGAACTATACTTATGACTTCTTGATGAGCTTTACTTAGTAGGAGTGGGGGTATGAGAGTTCACTTTTACATTGTACAAGTAGACTTAGAAAGGGATTATGGGATGGTTCTTTATGTTATATTAAGACATGAATGTATGCATGTATGTTGATTGGATTGTTGATATGAATGACTTTCCTTATGTTCAAGTAATATACATGACTATTTCTTTATCTATGACTATTGATTATGATGAGGTCTAAAGATGATATGTATGACTAAAGTGGCTTCGAGGGAGTACTTAGTATGGTTGGTATTATGGGATGCCAACCATACATTTCACAAGTATACCTTAGGGTTGCTAAGGTAATGGTTTTATTATGTTACAATGTTCTTACATGATAAATGTGATTATGACTTGTGTTCTACATTGAAAGTGCATGGTGATTCTCAAACTTAGCAAATGCATACTTTTCAACTAAAATGTCCTTTTTATCATATTTCAAGGATTTTTATGCATGCTTCCATACTTAGTACATATTTGTGCTAACCCCTATTTCTTCTACATTTACTATGAGTGTAGGTTCCGATCGTTGAGACGTACATCTTCTTTCAAGTGAAACTTGGGTTGACTATTCCCTAAGCTTGGTGAGTCCTCAAGATTCGAGGACAAGACATTATCCATTATAGCTTCTATTGTACTTTCTATTTTTAGACTTTATTGATGTAAAGGGCTTTGACCCTAATTTTATTCTCTATTGTAGTAGATGATGATTGAGACAAGGTCTAGACTCTTATTTTCATTTATGAAAAAGAAGTTGACTTCGATTGTAAAAGTTTTAAATTTTCCGCATCATTTCTATGACTTTATGTTTATGATTATGCTAAGGGCTTGTATGAGACCCATTCGGTGTCAAGTACGCCGTGTTACGTTTAGGCGGTACCCCTGGGTCGTGACAACTCAGTAGGTATCATAGGCTGACTAAGAAAGAAAAGTAAAGACGGTATGAAAAGCGAGAATTAAACGTAACAGAGGTCAAAAGAGCTGAAGTCTAATAGCAATGTACACGAGTGTAGAAAAGAACTGAAACAAAGCAATAAAATAGATAAGTAAAAACCCAACTGGCCCCATAAGCCCAGAAGGTACACTCAAGTGCAAGTTTAAATAAAAATCTGAACGGACCCTCATTAGCCCGACATGTGCATAAAAGAACTAGAATTACTGAGAACGAAACCATATGAATCCATATTCGTTGAGTGTGTAGCCTAGACCTCGAATTGGGGATAGGCCTCCCAAATGTAACCAATAAAGTCAAGTCGATAGATATCAACTCCGTAGAGGATAATTAGTCCAAATCATGGACTACAACTGAATATCAAATGTCCAGACTTTGATCTACGACCAATAATAGTTGTCGTGAAAGATTCCATGCCAAATCATCATCATAGTTCCACTGTCTAAGGCCTATTGGCTCCAAAACAAGTATGTCTAAGGGAAGCACTAGGTTACACCTAGATTAAGGTCAAACATGCTTCCAATAAAAACCATAACAATTACAACACATGTCACAAGGTAAGATGATCGCGAACAACATGTTAACAGTAAGCCTAAAACATGATATCTAACTAACTAAGCATGATCAACTAGCTACCAACCCAAATGCACACAAATCAATATGCATTTACATTCTTGAGCTCAATCTAAAGGATGGAAAGCCATAACCTACCTCAAAGCAGACCACATGCTTCAAATTGACAATTTTAGAGTCTTTTCCTTTCGAACGGCTTCTAAACGCTGCCACACTATCAAAAATAGACTCACAACATCAAAATGGTTGTTTAGATACCAATATCATAATAATCAAAGATAGATCCAAAATTGAATAAAAAACGAGAATATGGGACCTGCGTTGGGAATCCTGAAATTAACTTTGGCAAAAGGTCCATTTAAGCTCCTCAAACTTGTAACCCAAAACGAGACACAATTCCGGCCCAAAACACAACCAAACAACAACATGCATGAATTCACTAACTTAACCACAAAAAAGGGCTAAGACAGCCCCTTTAGGTCGGAATTTACCTCTAAACATCACCCTCACACAAGACTCTGAAACCTCCAACACAAAGCCTCAAACTCCCCGACTGCACAAGACTTGAAATCACCTAAATCGGACTCCCACAACTCAAGAAAATGAAGAATGAAGTTCAAATCTTTTGATGGTTCGAGACTGGTCTTTTAAATAAAAGACTAGTCAAAATGGCATCCGAATGCAGTGAGGGGGTCTGTGATCGCGAAAGTCCACTCAACTTAGCCTTCATGAATGTGGAGAACAACTCGCGATCGCAAAAGGCAACTGCCCAAGCCTCCACGAATGTGGCAGGCTTCCCGTGAATGTGCAAGGCAACAAGGTCAGGCCTTCGCCAACGTGACTTGGCCTCGCGTACGCGGATACCAATCTCCTTGGCCTTTGTGAATGCGGACCACTACCTACAAATGCGAAGAACAATTTAGGCATGCACCAGCTGATGTACATCAACTAGTTTTGGCCAAGTTCAAAATCTCTGATGGGGTGCTAAAGATTTGTTCGAAACCCCATGCACGCAAATGAAATATGATACCCCGACGAATTCAACATCCCGAACCCAATAGAAATGTTAAGACTTTCAACCAAAGTTGTCTTAACAAATAGTGGATCACACATCCAAGCTCTATTTTAAGTCAAATTATACAAGGGGACTCAGGATAAACCCAAAAGCCCCAGAATTCACACCAAGGGTCCTTCTAAACCAAATTCGACATTCTGAAGTAGACAGAACTATTAGAATGGGATTCCGAGTTTGTCTTCTTGAACTTTTGACCGAAGTCAATCGTTCAAGTTATAGAAGCTCCAAAACATGAAAAGCTGCATAAGATCCAAAAAAAATGATCAGGTGATCAAACTGTCAGTCCTAATAAGTCATAAATGACTTGATTTTGCTATAGGAACACTCTAAGTGATGAAAATAAGGCAATAATATAGAATTGACCCGAAAGGTCATTATAGGAAAATTAAGGGACCGTTATAAAGGGTGGAGTGATTAAAATAATGGTTGGAAGGATAGTGACAAAGAGAGGGATTGATATGTACTTCCACATTATAGGCCCAAACCTAAAGTATCAATTGTTGACCCTGAGAGTTATTAGATGGGACATATGTTTGCCTTGATTCTTAATAATGTTGAGGGACCCGACAAAGGGCTTAGAGAAATGAAGAATGCCTTCTCTTCGTTGAATCAAACGATCATTTATCACTCCATTTTCATAAAACAACTTCAAGCTCAAATGAGCCAGATTTCACTTATTAAAATATGAGACAAAATGGAGAACTCCCAAGTGACAGGAATCCTAAAAATGACAATTCTCATCGCATGACTATTGTTACAAGAAGTGGTAAGATGGTATGGAGAAAGGTAAGAAAAGTGGATGATACTCGTGGGATTAATGACAAGCAAAATTCAAAAGTTGAGAAGTCTACTTCCGAGGGGATGTTGCACATTGATAAACTGATATTGGTTGATGATGAAATTGAAAGTGAGACCCCATTGAATGTTGAAGAGAGAGAGAACGAAAAAAATGACACGACTCTACACATTTCTTAGCCTCTACTAAAAATTCCCCCACCTTTCCCTCAAATATTGAAAAAGAATGATAAAGACGTCAAGTTCAAGAAATTCCTATTTATGTTCAAAAGTCTCTTGGTAAATATTTCATTGTTGGACATTTTTACTTGAAATTACTAGGTATGCAAAATTCATGAAGGATTTAGTGACTGAAAAGTGGAGATGGACTTTGAGGTGATAGAAATCTCGCACCATTGTAGTGTGATCATGTCAAGTAATATGGTGGTCAAGAGAAAGATTTGAGGGCATTTAGAACCTATTTGGTTTTGACCAAGGCTTTTGACTTAGTTTTACTATTTTAGCTTAAAACTAAGTGCTAAAAAGCACTTTTTAATCTACCCAAAACACTTTAAAAGTGCTTTAAAATTATTCTAGATTAAAAGTACAAGTTAATTAAACAGTACATGCTCTTACAATCTTGTGCACCATTGGGATGTTTTAGTTTGCAAAGGCTTTATGTGATCTTGGGGTGAGCATCAATCTCATGCCTTTAGCAATTTTCAAGAAACTAGACTGGGAGCTCTAAAGCCAACTACTATGAGGTTGCTTATGGAAGATAGGTCAATCAAAAAGTAGAGGAGATTAGAATCTTTTCTTACCACAAATATTTATCGACCAAGTGTCGTAATTTACTAGCATTATTCTCTCGAGTGAAGAGTGAACCATCACTAACCAAAATTAATTTATTCACTTGAATCGCGCCAAAACTTGTTATTTCTAACCTCTACTTTTAAATTTCAATAATTAATCTCTAAATGATTTGGCGTTATGTTGTTCACCTGCAACCTAAACTCAATCTCTCTCGAGATCAGTAAGTATAATGGCACGGTTAATCAATGGCTAGTCAATTAACTACAATTACTACATAATTGAACAAATAAAAATAAACATAATGAATCGATTATAATTAAGCAAATTCATGAGTTCATTCAACAAAAGGTTCATCCTAGAAAATATGTTAGCTATTCATACTAATGTTTAAGAGCATATCATAGATTTTCACAATGAACAATTAAGGAAAAACTGTAGGTCGAATTTGAATCATCTTTTCTCCTTACGTTGTTCTTGATTCCCAAAAGTCAGTGTCTCCCAACTTAGGTAAAAAATGATGCCTCTAAAATCCAACGTAACACTTTCAAACAAGTTATAGATCTATTTGTACTGCGTACAATGGTCCCTTGGACTAGAATACTCTTTAATTAAATAAAATAAAATCTGCACAATTTAGCTTGGGGCGACGCAAGTATGATAGGCTGTCGTGTTGTGCACCCCTATTTTTTCAGCACCCAAATATTTCAGCCACTCTCTTCTGCTTAAGATTGGCATGATATGGGTTTCATTGGGTATCAGTGTCGCGCAAACTAATTTGCTGCAAAATCTCGCTTTTCTTCCCTTTTACCTATTCAATTGATCATTGAACTCCATATTCGGTCTTGATTACTTTTATTGATCTTATACTCAAACTTCAAAGCTCCAAAGAAGTCATTTTTAGCTCCAAATGTGCTTACTAGCTCATACAACATTCCTTTACAAAGAGACATACGTAATAAATACGAAATGATTATCATAGTAATCAAATAAAGGTGGAAGAACATACATAAAGACTAATTATAAGTTAAATGTATGTATATTGTCGTATATCAACACTCCGCACTTGAACTATTACTCATCTCCGAACATGCCCTACTCTATAACTTTTTCCCAAAGGCGACACCAAAATCTATATTGATTTGAACATGTCTACTATGTCTAAGACTAAGTGATGACATCCACATTGGCATACGTCCATTAAAATTTATGGGCTTCAATGAAAAATCAAGAATATGTTTATTACAAAAGAAGTGTCCGAATTCAAGCCCAAAAAAAGAAGTTTGGGCCACATAAAGCCCAAAAGAGGCCCTAAAAGATGAACGTTCAAAGTCAAAGTTTCCTAGTTTAAAATTTCTCTATTTTAAAGTTTCCTAGTTTAAAATTTTTCTGGTTTAAAACTTTCTTTATTTAAAGTTTTCTAGTTATTATTTCCATAAAAGTAGGATTGAAATCACATTCTATTTGAGATAATTTTTCCTATATATATATAGGGGTAGATTTTATTACTTGAGAGAACATACATGATTATTATTATTATTTGAGAGGTTTCTCTACTTTACACCGTTGTGTGTGATGACTATGAATTTATCTTACAACCTTATAAGAACGATTCTTTAAGAGGTAAGATTAATTCTTAATTTGATATCTTTGGTTTCTATTCGTAAATTAAAGAAGGTAATTAGTCTTATACTAACTGTTGTCTCTAATTTCTTCAATATAAGTGTCTAGATCACTTTTAATCTAAGTTATAGAATTGACTCTATTAGTATCATAATTAGTTTTAATCCGCTAATTTTGAATAGTAAGATCAATTAGGGTTCTTTGCACTTTTCTAGAAATTTAGGGATTTTATTTTCGAATTTCACATATCTTTCAATCTTTGTCTTTAATCTTAATAATTTCATTTCCGTATTATTTTCTTGTTTATTCTGATAATCTTATAACTAAGGCTACCATTTAAGCAATTCTTATACATGTCATGCTTCATCATCAATTATCAATTTGCTCATTCTTCACTTACTTCTTCTTACCTCTACTTTTCTTTATATTCTCCATCTTTTTAAGCTATCACTAGCCAGTAACCATTTCTTGATTGATTTTTAAAGAAATATTTTCTATTTCTTCTTTCTTTTCCACTCCCTGCTAACAATCTCTATTTCAAAACTTGCACCATTAGTCTTTTTCCAAGTATAACTAGTCCATTTTTCAAATTTTAAACTTTTTTCAAGCGCCCATTTATGTCAAAGTGCTTTAGGAGTTATTTACTCAAATTCGAGGTCAATAGGAATGAAAAGATTTAGCTTAAGACATGATTATATAAAAACAAATAGACTAAAAACTCAACGAGAATGACTAGGGATATCACATGTGGGTCGATAAAGAGAAGGCTAATAGTGTGACAATAATGAAGCACCTATATCATCTCCTAGACTCAACACTCTTCAATTTGCTTTGCACATACACAGAATAAGTTTTACACATCAACATAAACAAAATCATCTCACACACACATTATACATGTTAGACTCATAATTGATCCATATCGACTCTCGATTAAGAAAACAACAACAACCAAAAGAATTCAAACTAAGCCAATATAATCATACAACAAGAAGTTAAGCTTAGATGTCTCAAGAAAGATCGTTCCTTTTTTTACAACATGTATTATAAGTCAAGACCAGTGTTTTAAAAGGTGATGGCATGAGACGGGGTGTTTTACTTAGCATAGGGCGAGCCATAAGTCTCGAGACATGGGGCATAATTCCTAGATCTTTAAATTTTTAATTTACAATATAGTATAATAATATAATAACACAAAATTATAAAAAAAAAACATCTATAGTTTGAAATAATTACAAACATGATTAAGGAAAGTCATAGAAAATAAAGCTTCTAACATGATTATACAAGTATAAATAATCTAATATCTTAATTTTATAATAATAAAAGAATCATTAATTCTAAAAAAAATATTATTACCATACTATAAAATTTACCCCCTAAAAGAAAATAATCAATAAAACTTACTACTATTATAAAAAAACCATCACTCTATCATGAATAAAAATAAAAATACTTTCAAATAGCTAAATGAAATATGATAGTTTGAGACATATGTCTAAAACATAAAGACCAATGATAAGTAAAAAGGTAAAATTGTACTATGTATTTTTAAAAGAAACGTTATGTAATATATAATCAACCTCACATTGTTACCAAATAGTAAATACGTGATACTACAACTTGTTATTTGAGTTACTCTCAACCTTTTTATTTCTATAGATTAAAAAACTGTTAAGTATCATTCATTAATTTAAGAATTATAAAGGTCAACAATGTTAACTAAAGATTTTTTAACACATAATTTGTGTAAGATCTGATAGAAAGCCTCGAGTGTTGGACATTGAACGTTAAACATGCTTAAGGCATATAATCGGACACTTAAGACATAAGTCTTATCGAACTAAGCCACACTGAGTCTCAGAACGTTTTGCTAGAGCCTCGCCCGAGGCGAGTCCTGATCAAGACCACTTACCACTCAATCAATCAACATTGTAGGTAACCCAAACACCATGAGATTGTTTAGAACATTGGCTTCCACCAATGTTTTTTCTCAATTTTGACATATTGGGCTTTAATAATATGTAGAAAGTTGGGATAAATATGTTATTTCGATTTCTCAATGTCAACCCGGATGCCCTTTAGCAGACCCGTCCGAAAACCCTAGAAACCTTGGAGCGTATAAATACATCCAATTGAGTTAGTTAGGGTTCCTCCTTTCTTCTTCCCTCACTTCCATTTCGCTTCAATCACTGTTGGACACAATGTCGCAAGAATCTCTAGTCCTCCGCGGCACAATGAAGGCCCATACAGATTGGGTGACAGCCATTGCCACTCCGATCGATAACTCCGACATGATTGTCACATCGTCTCGTGACAAATCCATCATTGTTTGGTCACTAACAAAAGAGGGCTCACAATACGGTGTCCCCCGTCGCCGTCTCACCGGACACGGCCATTTCGTCCAAGATGTTGTCTTATCATCAGACGGTATGTTTGCACTTTCCGGATCTTGGGACGGTGAACTCCGTTTATGGGATCTTCAAGCTGGAACCACTGCCCGGCGTTTCGTCGGACACACGAAGGATGTTTTATCCGTTGCATTTTCAGTTGATAACCGTCAGATTGTTTCTGCATCTCGTGATAAATCGATTAAGCTATGGAACACTTTGGGTGAGTGTAAGTACACGATTCAGGATCAAGATTCACATTCTGATTGGGTGTCTTGTGTTCGTTTTAGCCCAAATAATCTTCAACCAACTATTGTTTCTGGATCATGGGATCGAACTGTGAAAATCTGGAACCTTTCTAACTGTAAGCTTCGCGCTACTCTTGCTGGGCACACTGGTTATGTGAATACTGCTGCAGTATCTCCAGATGGTTCTTTGTGTGCTAGTGGAGGAAAGGATGGAGTGATTTTGTTGTGGGATTTGGCTGAAGGGAAGAAATTGTACTCCCTTGATTCTGGTTCTATTATTCATGCTCTTTGTTTTAGTCCCAATAGGTACTGGTTATGTGCTGCAACTGAGTCGAGTATTAAAATTTGGGATTTGGAGAGTAAGAGTATTGTCGTTGATCTTCGTGTTGATCTTAAGCAAGAGACTGAAATGTCTGGCAATGCAACTTCTACTTCTGGCAATAGCAAAACCAAGGTGAGTTTGATTTTTCCTCTTCCTTCTTTTCTTTTCCTAAATCATGTATGTTCCTTGTTTGCTTCAAGAATGCTACTTTTGGTTTATTGTTTTATGTTATGTGGAATATGAAGATGATTGTTTGAATGTTTTATTGTGGATATTCGTTCATTTGTACTTTATTGATAATGATGTCGGAGGAGCAGTTCATAATCTTATCAGTAAAATAACATAGTTAGTAACTCTTAGCAGGGGTTAGCTTCTCGAGCTTTTCTTGTTCTTGTTCTCTAGACTTAATGGTATAATATACTTAGTTCTGTAGGAAGTTATGATAGTAATTCAGATAGTATTAAAGTTTCTTAGAACTAGTATTTATCACCCGACCAATTTGTACATTTATGCTCTTATGAATTCTTTCCTATCCTCTTTTTGCAGTTTTTAGCATTCTTTTCTTACTGGTTCAGTTATTTGTTAGTACACAAATGAGAATCTTTAATATTTAGAAGGGTTGCTGCTCTTATTACTTGCAAGTTTATAACTTTACATTTCTATGGTTGTTTTGACCTGATAATGATGCTGTGTGCCTGGACTTAGTCAGTTCAATTCTTGTCAATGGTGAAATACCTTGTGTAGCTAAACTCATTTTATCACCACTTGACAGGTTATATACTGCACCAGTTTGAGTTGGAGTGCCGATGGGAGCACACTTTTCAGTGGATACACAGATGGTCTGATTAGAGTGTGGGGTATTGGCCGTTACTAGGATAAACATATAGCACCATTTGGCCTGACTTCCATTTAGATGAAATCTAAATGATAGGAAGAAGTACGCCGGTTTCTCTTTGTTTTCACAGTTTTGGATTTTTATTTAAGCATGTTATGTTGGATGTAGATGATCCATCCAACAAGCGTTTTTTACCTAGTCCTTGGTTAACTTTGTGTTTCCTTTTATGTTTTTCTACCTTACAGATATTTAGTTTGTTTATGAGAAGTCTTCAACTCTATCTATACTCCTTTTTATCCTCATTTTTCTTGGTGTTTGGGCAACATTTTTTTTACTGCAATTATTTATCAGGTCATTTTGCCAGGGCAAATAGCTCGTTGTTCGCTTCGCTTTATAGTGTCATTGAAGAACTGGTAATCGTATTTTGTGTCTAATTGTTACTTGAAATTTGACATGATATTTCTACAGAGAGCTCTTGTAGCTTACACTGAAATGCAACTTTCTATAAAAGCAAGATTTGAGGATGCTCTCTATTTGTCTAAGTTGTATCTTTTCAGCTGTGGGAACTTTGGCGCTTTAGATTATTGTATTTAGAACAGTTCTGTAAAATAGATTCTAGATGAGGGTTATTGTTTATCAGGTTATACATGCAAACAAATACTCAAAGATGGTGTTATAGGATTCAGACAACACAATCGAAACTGATAATTCATGACATTAACAATACATAGCACTCTTTCCATTCTAATACATCCTATTCAATACTTTGTTTTTAATTTTAATACACCTTGTTCATTTAATAGAACAAACCAAATAATTGATAAAATACAATCCCAACTTTACTAGTTCACCACATTCAGTAGTATTCTTATATACCCTACCAAACAACCCCTAAATGTATTTGTTTACACCTCCTTATGTTAGATGTTTCAAAACCCATTTGTGCAATGGATTCAACTGTCCAGGAATGTTGGACAGTTGATGTAAGATCATCCACAGATTGTTGAAGTGTGAAAGTGTTTTAAATAATTTCTTCTGTCCAAAGAAATGAATAGTCGAAGTAATGAGTTTTCATTGATGTTGACACAAAGATTGTTAAATGCTCGGGAGTTTTTCTATTTGATCTTTTTCATCTTTGTTGCTGGTTGTATTTTTGACTAACAAGAAAGATTTCGGTGACTGCTTGTTATCGTGTCTTGCACTATTTAGGATATGCACTGCCTCGTCTCTGGAATGCTGTCTTTTGCCTTACCTGACTTAACAGGGCATCTGGTTAGTGGTTTTCTGGGTGATATCTGGCTTAGAAAATGTCCATGTAGACGAGATATAAGAGGGTGCTTTCTTATTTCTTCTGCTGTGTTATGGCCCTCAGTTTTTAGCCAGTTTCTAGTAGTGTGAAAGCTCCTTATAAGAAGCGAAGAGCACCAAAAGAGTTACTCAAAAATGGAAGTATAAGGGGTAACTACGGCTGATCTTGCACATGCTTGTACACCTTTGTGACAATTTGTGCCGTCTGTAGTAGTAGTAAAGCAGCAGTCATAGAGGGAAGGAGAAAGTTGATTCTAGTCCTGGATTCACACAATGTCAACTTCCTGAGCTCAGCTCAAAATGAGTAATTTTCCTAGATAGTCACCATGTTTGGAAAATTACCTAATAATATTACTTTTGTTTGTTTTTGGACTATAATATCACCCAACTTTGCATTTTTTTCTCAAAATATACTTGACACAAAAATACATATTTCTCTCTCCTAATGAATGCCATGTCATATTATTCCCTTTTTACTAATAATTAAAAAAAACAACTGTTTAAATCAACCTATATGATATACTCTGTAAAAATAATAATTACATAACGCAAAGTGAACATTTTTAAACAAACTCATATTTATTTTCTATTATTATGATTAACACTAATTATTTATTCTAAATCATTCATTCTTTAAGTTGTTATAGAATGCGCAAGGTGAACATTAAAAACAAGTCAAAGTGAACGAAAAAATAGAAAAAAATGTGATGTTAGAGAACGCGTACTCAAAAAAAATCAAAAGTATTGTATCAACTAACTCTTTTTACGGATTTTTTTCTAGCAACTATTCCCTCTGTCCATTTTTATTCATTCATTACACTATCAGTAATTATTCATTTGTTACTTGTTTATTTTAGAACATCAAGTGATAATTTATTACTTAATTCCTAATTCACTGTTATTATTAATTATAGTCATTTGCCAATACATTTTTAAAAATATAAATTTATTATTTTCAAAGATTGATATAGTAAAATTATCTTTATTATTTCTTAAGAAATATGTCAAATTAATACTGAACAAGTAAAGATGTAAAGATGGATGGAAGGAGTAGAAACTAAATTTCCCAGTTAAAAAAATTATTAAAAAAAAGAATAATATGATATGACATTCCATTAAAACAGTGCACTTTGAATATTCTTTAAGAAATTAATGAATGAATGAATTGAGAAATGATTTTAAAAAATAATTAATGTTAAATGTAATAATAGAATAAAAAATGTCTATCTCTTAATATGCTAAAATAAAAAATTAAAAATGATAAATAATCAAGATTTTTTAAAAACTGAATATAACATATGAATTATTTTAAATTTTTTTTTTTTTAATAAATAATGTGACATGGCATCTCAATGGGAGAGAGAATAATGCTTTTTCTTTGTCAAGTATATTTTGAGGAAAATATGCAAAGTTGAGTGATATTGTAGTCCTAAAACAAACATAAGTGATATTATTAGATAATTTCTCAAACATGAATGACTATCTAGGGAAATTACTCGCTCAAAATGCAGTAACAATTTAGCCAAAATGCAACAACTATTTGTCCAAGAACACAACAACTATTTGCCCTTGAAGGCAATAACAAATTGCTCAAATGGAGCCGGCGGCGATTTTTCATGCAAACACTAATCTATTACGCCTGAATCCATGATTGGAGCTACCATTGGCCAGTCGGCGGTAACGACTGGTCAACTAATCCCACTTGCTTCTGATATACAATTGCCTTCTCTCCCTTCTATTCCTATTGATTAGCCTAACGTACCTAACTTGCCTAGCGAAGAAGCGACAAAATTCAATGAAGGCAACTATGCAGCTCTATTGAAACCATTGACTATGAATTCTCAGAATAATAACAAAGCCCATGTGGGTTCCCAATACCATTTAAGATGCCTACATTAAATAATGGTGTTCTACGTGTAACATGGACAAATGATGAAGTTAAAAAGATGAATGCATTGGAAAACCTTCAATATGTAGTGATAAGAAAATTCTCTTATGGCTGGCCACAACTGGAGGAGTTAAGGAAGTTAATTCCATCTCAATGTAATATTAAAGGAGCCGGCCAGATTGGTTTGTTGAGAAATAGGCGTGTTTTAATAAGGTTGGAACTATTTGAAGATTTTGTGAACATGATGGCAAAACCCTTGTACTACATCTCTGATAGGGAAGGTTTTGCCTATCCTATGAGACCTATAATCTATGATGAAAAATTCAAGGTTACTGAAAAAAATCACACAAGCTATGACATGGATTTCATTCCCTGATTTATGGCCTACATTTTTTGGGAAGGAATCGTTGTTTTCACTACCGTCAGCTATTGGAAAACCAATTCACCTTGATAATGCAAATATTAACAAGACAAGACCGAGTTGTGAGAGGGTGAAAGTTCAGGTAGACTTACTGGGTGAGCTACCTAAATTTGTGGAATTAGAAGTTGTTGATCCAGTAAAGAACTCATCCAAAGTAGAGAAGATTAAAGTGGTATATGACATGCTACCAAAGTATTGCAAGAAGTGCAAACAACAGGGTCATAATGAAGAAGACTATAGATTTCTTGACCTAGAATTGAGAAGGAAAGAACAACCCGAGGAAGAAAAGGTGAATGACAAGGAAGTAGTTCAACAACATTAGAGATTTTCGAGAAGAAATTATAAGCACTGGGTCCTACTAATAGGATATTCCCTAGGAATAACAATATCTCTGAAGATATCAAGGGATTGAAAATAGAGAAAGAGAAGGTTACCACTAGTAACCCCTTTAATGCACCTACATAAGAAGATACTGAGAATGATAATGATACATAGGATACAATGGTATCAAATAAAGGGGTGTATGAGTGTACTAAAGGATAGGTTCGTACTACTTTCAATAAATCAGATGACAATCATGGTCAGGGAACTAGCAAGAAAACAACCAAAGGTATGAAAGGTAGAGAAGAATATGGAACTCAATCAAAAACACATTATACAGGGGATCTTTCAACGGATACAGGTTGCAGTATAAGCGTGGACTTAGAGGAGCCCAATCCAGTGGGTAAAGATGGTCTTGAAAATTTAAACAAACTTGTTATTGTACATTCCAATATGCAGAGCATAACAAAGGAGGTTAATATTAGGTATAATGATGAAGATCATGCAATTGTAAATTGGTCTAAGGGGGGAGACAATTGATACCAATCAGGGAGATGAATTTCTCAGTCCTTTATAGATGGAAATTGTTGATGATACAAGGGTTTTTGAGCAAGAAAGAGTTGTTAGTACTTCCATATTGTGAGCAATCCACTAAATCACTTGGAAATCAATTGAGAGAAGAATATTCAACACATGATGATACAAGGCTAGTACCTTTTGTTGACACCCAACAAAGTTCTTCCATGCAGATGCTACATGAATTGGTCTCTCATCAAGGGGTAAACAAGGAGAATCCAATAGAAGTTATCCCAGCACAATAGGAAAAGTCAAAAGTGGAGGAACATGATGAATTTGAAAGCCAAAAACACTTCTCTGAAGTGTGTAAAGAAGCAGGAATATCACCACAAGAGAAATCAAAGAAAAGAAAGACTAACTCTCAAGGACCTGTTAGGGTCAATCGTGTGAGGTCTGAAAGATCCAATCTAAAATGATGTACAAAGACCTTATATGGAATATTAGATTTGTGAGGACTCATCACTCATTCCATAGAGTTCAAATGCTGCAAAGGCACCATAAATTTGATTTGTTGGCTCTAATGAGACCTTTTCAAGAAACAAGGCATATTCAATCATATAAAAGAAGACTGTGCATGCCTTATGCAAATTATAATGTAAATGGGAAGATATGGTTATTTGTAAAGGAGAATATTCAGGTGGAATATTAGACTCATAAGAACAACTGACTGTGAAATTACTATTTGATAATGGACACCAGATGATCAATACCTTGGTATATTGAAAATGTAGTTCCTATGAAAGACTAAAATTATGGAATGAGATCTACACTATTATTTAGAATATGATATATCCATTGTTGGTAGGTGGAGATTTTAATGTCATTTTGACGCCAATTTATCCTAATGTGGTGGAAGATTTTGCTTTATGTGTAAATTATTGTGAGTTGGTTGATCTAAGATTCAATGTGAGTCCTTTCACATGGTGGAATGGTAGGGCTGATGAGGAGTGCATCTTTAAAAGACTGGACATAATACTTGTGAATAATATTTTTTAAGAGAAATGGGGAACGTGGGATTAGATATTCTTTCCAGGTCTGGGTCTAATCATGCACCAATATTGTTATCTTGTGGTGGACAAGTTCAATATTTTAATAAGCCTTTCAGATTCCTTAAATTTTGGACCTAGAATGAAGAGTTTAAAGAGGCGGTGCTGCAAAATTAGGTTGCTGATGGCACCCCATATATTTTTGTAAGCTTGAAGATGAAAATGAAGAAAACTAAGAAAGCTCTGGCAAAATGAAGTAGAGATTGTTATGAGGATATTTTCCAACAAAATATCATTAGGGAATACATTTTCAGAGTTAAGGAAAAAAAATATTTGAGGAGACACCATCTACTGTCAACAGAGCAGTACTTAGTAGAGCTCATGCTGAGTATACTAAGTACCTGCACTTTCAGGAAGAGTTTTGGAGGCAGAAATCATGTATTTAGTGGTTAAGAGAAGGTGATAGAAATACTAAATTCTTCCATAACCTGGTAAGAGGCAGAAGGAAAAGACTGAACATTGCTAAAATACATAAAGCTGATGGTACATGGGCTAAGGGTAATGAAGTAGAGGAAGAAGCCATAAGGTTTTATCAAGAGTAGTTTACTGGAGGGGCATCTGATATAGAGATGACTTTAATTGATTTAGTGTCTGGTATGGTATCTAAAGAAGATAATGTTAAATTGAATAGACCTCCTATAGTAGATGAAGTGAGATGTGTAGTTTTTGAGCTGAATGGAGACAATGCTTGTGGTCATGTTCAATCCTTTTTGTTGGTTTAACTTAACCAAAATCTGTCACTCACACAAATCCGGTCTTAATCCCTAAAAGAGAAAATGTGGTTTCTTTTTCAGATTTAAGACCTATAAGTCGGAGTAAATTCTTAAATAAGGTCATATCTAGACTCATTCATGATAGGATAGAGGTGTTGCTTCCTAATCTTATCTCTGCTAACCAGTCTAGATCTATCAAAGGTAGGAGCATTATTGAGAATGTTTTACGCCCCATCGAGAGGACCCAATATACCTTGCCGGGGTAAAAACGCATGACTGTGGCGTGATCACTAAAACTAATGCCCAATAGATAGGACTTATAAATCTACGGGGACATGTAGTTCTGAGACTTGAGGGTAGGTTGAACCCTAGTCCAACTCGGTGCTAAGTTTACCCCCTACTGAATGTAAAACTAAAATGCAATTGAAATAGTGAGTAGCTCAAAATACTGACATTTATTTGAAAATGCAACATACATATACGAAAGATATGCCATTCGAATTCTGAATCATGATTGTCTAACTAATCTGCCTAGCAAGTATAATTCATGAAATACTAATAACTAACACAAGCTAGGGTTTCTGAGTACTATAAATGGGACTACACCAATTCTCCAAGAAACATGTAATTAACATTATAGAGACTATAGCAGCTGAATTGCAATGAATCCCTACAATTTAGGAACCCTAGTCTGAAAATTTTATGAAGAAACTGAAGAATTGACTGAATTCCAGGGACCAAATGGGTGAAAGGAACCAACTAGTGAAATTCCACATTCCCGGTGACGAAAACTACGGAGAAATCCTTTGGATTTCGGGGTTGAACTTGAATAAGACCTTTACTTGTTCTTGAGAGAAATTGACGCCTCTTTTTTTTTTTTTAAAATTTATTTTTAAGTTAGATGATTTTAGGAGAATGAGGGTTTTAGGTAGTTTCTGACTAATTACTTAGGCTTAGACTAAGTAAAATGATGTAGTTTAAGTACTGTCATACCCCAAGCCTACACCCTGGACGTGGCCGGCACCCGAGAACTATCGCTGATTCCTAAGCGAATCCTTGGCCTGGCTCATTACTCAGCGAAAGACTTACTCAAGTGAAAGAGGAATCTCAAATGCAACTCAACTCATGAAGATACCATTAATGAAAATAATTTAACTCAATATGATCTGAAATACTCAATAAACATAACTGATCAACTCAAGTCTTTAGAACATCACAAAAGAAATGGGAAAAGACTCCTAAAAAAATACTATCTACGAAGCCTCTAAAATACTATGATGGAAGTCGGGACAAGACCCATGACATCCTAACAAACTGGAAGTAAATGTGGAACCCTCTGGAAGCAATGAGGCTCACCAAAGCTAACTGGGACTGCAAGTGGTATCAACAGAGCGCCTGTTGATGACCCTGAATACCTGTATCTGCATCATGAAAATATGCAGGCCAAATGGCGTCAGTACATTGAATGTACGAGCATGAAAGGGGAAATATGAAACATAAACATAGGTTTGAACTAAGGCTGGCAATTGGACCATTTTTTTCCTGGTCCGGTCCGATTCTCGTGCCGGTATATACGGTACCGGTTGAACCGGTAAGGAACAAGTATGATAGTATCATGCCCCAAGCCTACACCCTGGGGGGAATGGCACTCAAGAACCATTGCTGGCCCCAAGCGAACCCTTGGCCTGACTGACTTTCTCAGTGAAAGACTTAACTCAACAAAGATAAATCTATGTAATAAACTGGAATGTTATAAAAGAACATTCAACTGGCCATTAAAGCAAACTCAAGTCTTAACATAAGATGATAACAATGAAAAGACTAAAGAACTAACATCTGACTGTCTATCTATGAAGCCTCTAACAACTGAGATGGATGTCGGGACAAGACCCCCGATCATCCTAACAAATGAAATACAAAAAAAGAAGAAGCAAATGATAACAGAGGAACCCTCCGGAAAGCAAGGAGGCTCACCAACTGACTCTGAATGCTCAACTGGATCAACGAGGCGCTGGACGATGATCCTGGTTACCTCTGTCTGCATCATAATAAGATACAGGCCAAATGACATCAGTACATTGAATGTACGAGTATGCGAGGGGAATTCTAAAACAAGACCTAAGCTTGAAAGGAATTGAAGAACTTACCTGGCTCAACTCAACATAATTGAACTCATTTCAATATAAAGCAGTTTAAAATAAGTGCAATATAAAGAAAAACTGTTTAAAACATGATGTCAACTCTGTGTGTATGCACAGATACATATAACTCTGAAATGTATGTAAAAATACAAAAAACCGTGTATATAAGAATACAATTTCTTTTGTGGGAGTTTCTCTAACCGACAACCATCACGTAAGAGCTATTGTGATGATACAACATTTTGCCTCATACTGCCAGGGCCGTCCTATACCTTGCCGAGGGTATAGAACATGAACTACTAAGTGGAACTCTCCTCCATATCGGTGCTCAATACTACTCCCAAAATTTGATACTAGCTCTTATGTTTAAAAACATACTTCTTTCTATGATTTGAGATAATTGCTAAAAAAACTTAGCTAAAAGGCTATTTTGGAAATCTAAGTTTTCTCTCTTGCTTCATTTAGAAAGCGATTACTCTTTTCTGAAAACTAGATCAAAGGCTCTTTGGAAATCTCAATTTCCATTCTTATTTAAATGTGAAAACATTTTAAACTCTTTGGGAATACATAGTCCCCATATACTTTTTTGAAGAAATGAACTTCAAACTTTACTCTTTACTCTTTACTCAACTTGAATTTTAAGTCTTAAAACAAAGTTAAAAGCATTTGCGAAAGACTTCTTGAAAATACTCTAATAACTTTCTAGACTTGGCTCTTGACTTTCCTTGAATTTGAATTTATGGATTCAAGGTTATGATTCATGTTTCTGGATGATTTCTAGATGTTTAGAAGTCATTTAGAGTAGTTAGAATCAATGGAAAGTGTTAGTACACTTTAGAAGGACTTAAATAGGCTAAGCGATGAAAAACGACGATCCGGGCGCGTCCCTGGCGCGCTGCGCCAGTCCCCACTTTCTGGGGATCCTTTTGGGTGCACTGCAGGCGCGCCTCCCCAGCCTCTCTGGCGCTATGTGGGCATGACACGCCTGGCCCTCCCCAGGTGCGGTTGACGAATTTTACAACTCATTTTCTGATCCTAAATCATTTTAAATCGATTCCTTTTCTCAATATTTTCTTAGGTTCAGATACCCAAAGCATGTACACTAGAATCTAACTCGAAACAACTCTTAACTTCGCTAAAACGTCTCAAGAAAACCCATCAATCATATGGAAGTTCAAGAATGAAAACAATTCAAGAACACAACTCAAGAATATCAAATTCTAACACTTTTAAGACGAAAATCGCTGAATTAAACATGTTTGGTGCGTTGGTGAATGGACCCAACGCTATGTGATCTCACATACCTCGTGGGGATCTCCCCTTGACGAATTCCACTAGCGATTCCTTACGAAGACATCGAAACTTGAACTTTCTTCTCCTTTCTCCTTTTTCTCTTTTCTCCAAGCCCTAGCATAGATTTCCAATTTTTCTAAACTAACCAAATTCAGTTTTGACCATTAATTAATTCACTAAAACGAATAAATTAATTGGGTAAGTAAAAGACCAAACTACCCTTTAAAAATCCGGATTGAACATTTCCTTATTTGAACAACCCAACTTCCAATGGGCATAACTCACTCATACGAACTCGGAATCGCGCAAACTTGGCGGCGTTGGAAATATTATTCCAAGATATTTTCTATGATATCTGGAAACACACCAAACTCATCTGAGCTAGAAGTTATGGTCGTTTGAAGTTGACCAAAAATCCAACTTAACAAAATTTTCAAATTTATATTCTTTCCAAAAATGACAATTTCCACTTTTTAATTTCTTTCTAGTTCTTCCTAGTTACGGGGTGTTACAAATAGGGTACCAGAATAGGTACCGAAACAGAACCCGGGTTTTTACCCGGTTGATCCGGTTCCGATCCGGTCTGAACCGGTTCAACGGTCATTTCCATTTTTATTTTTTTTAATGTGTAACAACCATAATAGACGCTGGGACCTTCTAGCCGTTGGGCTGGGGCCCAAAATGGCTCAAATTTACCCCCTACCCCTCTCTAACCCCTTAACATTATAAATATACCCATATTCTTTCATTTAACTCATAAATTCATAAACTATTCCATTAACATCTTACAAAATCTCTCAATTTTCAATATCTCATAAAGTCATAATTATTATTTTGTGATATTGACTTGGAGTTCGGATTTCGGAGATTTATTTGAAGTAAATCGGACGCTTCAATTGGCATCTCTCAATTCCGGCTTTGGTTATACGTCTACTTTTACGTAGACGTTCGGTACATTCGTTCCAAATTTAATTTTTTATTTGTTTATTTATTAAGTTACTTTACTTTTTTTGTTATAATATCTTGCTTGTTTTTCATAATATTTAATTATTTCAAACTTGATCATGAATTCAGAAAGAAATAGTGGTAAAAGATCAATGTCGGAATGAAAAAATAATAGGGGAGGAGGAACTAGTAGTTCTAGTTCTAAACATTTGCCACCTAGATTTAGAATTGATATTGATGATTATACTCACGTTGATGAAACTTCTTTTATGTCACAACCAAATATTATTGAATTTAATTCAAAAAATGAAATAGATCATGAGACATTAAACAAATGTTTTACTAATTTTGAGGAAGAATTAGATGAGGAAGTAGAAATAAATGACGAAGATGATGAGACCCCTACTCCTACTAGTCCGACTACTGAATTACCGGAACAAAATGATATCCCCCCTTTACCTACTTTTTCAAAGACCATTGTACGTGTTAAAAGATCTTTAGTATGGAAATTTTTGGTACAAAATGAGGAAAACACTATTGTTACTTGCACGGAATGTAAATTTACCATGAAACATATGACTACGGGAGCGCAAGGGGGGCCAAGATGACTAGGAATGCATTTAAGAAAGTGTAATAAATAATTTGCTCGTCTAGATGATATAGAAAGGGCTAATCGAAAGGGAATACCCATACCTGAAAATTCTATAGGAGTTTGAGGTTCTAATATGATTCAAAGTGTATTAAATATGACTAACCCGGCTGGCCCAAGCTCACACCGCACATATAGTAAATAAAAAGATCGTAGGGAATTGGCTAAAATGATTGCTGTTTGTGGTTTGCCTTTTTCATTTCCTTCACATCCTGGTTTTATACATTATATTCGGGAATTGTATAACCCAAATTATGAAGGTATTCCAAGAAGTACAATAAAGAGTGATCTTTTTAAATATCAAAAAAAATATTGTCATTTTCTTCATTGTTTATTTGTTTATTATGATGGTAGATTATCTATTACTTCTGATATGAGACGTAGTCCTAATTGTAATGATTATTTTACTGTTACTGTCCATTGGATTGACCATGAATGGAACATGCAAAAACGAATATTAGGGTATAAATATGTTGAAGAAACTAAAACCGGTTCTTATATATCATAAAAAATAGGCACTATTTCACAATTTTATGGAATATGTGATAATATAATGAGTGTCAATTTAGATAATTCTTCTAATAATTTAAAAGCAAATTAATTATTTAAAATGTAGTCTTTGTCCAATTGATAATGATTCTTTTTATATTAAGTGTGCTGCACATGTTTATAATTTGGTAGTAAAAGATGGTATTTCTCAATTTGGAATTTCTTGTGAAAAAAATTAGAATTGCTTGTAATTGGATTTTTAAAGCGAAAATAAAAGCTAGAATTACAGAATTTAAAATCGCTGTAAAGAATGTGGACTTACATATAGAAAAGTTCCAAAAGAACTATGCACTAGATGAAATTCTTTATTTGAATGCTTGAAGTTGCTTATGTTTATCAATGGCTGATACAATTAGTTTTTAATGCTCATAATGCCGACCCAAATTTAAGAATTGATTATGAAGATTGGGAAAATACAAAAGAACTTATTAAATTTTTAAGTGTTTTTTATAAAGCAACAAATGTTGTTTTTGGTCAATATTATCCAACTATTTCTTCTGTTTTAGTAAATATTTGTGCTATTTCATCTGAATTTGAAAAATATAAAGGAAATGATCGATTTTAAGAATCATTTGTTTTTATGATTGACAAATTCAAAAAATATTTTTTCCTTATTCCTCAAATCTATTTGACTGCTATTTTATTCAACCCAAATTACAAATTAAAAGGTGTTGAAAGAACGGTTCGAAAAATTTATGGAAATTTAGAAATTGAAGTTGATGAAACTCCTAGTGTTGAAGACTGTAAAAGAAGCATAATAACAAAAGCTAGAGATTTATATAATACATATAAAGCTATATAAAAAAATATTCCAATAGTTGAACCTCCATCTTCTAGGCCTAAAAGTGATGATATAGATGAGTTTATGGATGATTATCTTGGTCTTGAATCCTCTACCAATAATGATTTTTATTTATATTTCAATCAGGCACGGAAAAATATTAGGAATGAAGAAGGACAACCTCAAGCTCAACTATTAGTATGGTGGAAGAATCGTGAAAAACAATTTTCGAACCTTGGTAGGGTTGTTTGAGATGTGCTAGTGATTCAAGCATCATCGGTCGCCTCGTAGCAAGCCTTGAGCGCAACGAGATTTATGATTGGAGATCATCGATATTCAGTAGCAAAGGATAGTTTGAAAATATTAGTGTTGTTTAGAGATTGAGCCAATGCCGAAAGAGGAAATACCGGACTACCACAATTAAGTAGCCAAATAGAAGACGAAATAGATGAAATATTTGGTGATAATAGTGATGATGATATGGATGCAATGGAGGAAGAACGGCAAATACAAGTTCCAAATAATGTTTCCTTTGAAATGATACAAAAGTTACGAAAAAAAATTCATTTTTTTTTCAATTATTAGTATAATAATTAATATTCAATACCTAGATTAGGTACTCTTTCTAGTACTTGTATTTTTACAATTTATTTATTTGAATAAATATACGGCTATTCACCATGATTTTCTTTTAAAATAGTCTCTTATATTTAATGCAAGTCATTTTATAAATTTAATTTTCAACTATTTTTATATTAGTCTAATATTAAATTGAATTTTAAGGTTTAAACTTTAAAGTTTAAAGTTTAAAACTTTAAATAGTTTAAACTTTAAATTGAATTTAAAATTTAAAGTTTAAACTATAAATTCAATTTAAAGTTTAAAGTTAGTTTACAAAATGTTTAATGTTTAACGTTTAGACTTTAGAGTTTTTAACTTGAAGTTTCAAATTTATAAAACTTCAATTTGAAACTTTAAACTTGATTAAACTTTAAAGTTTCAAATTGAAGTTTTATAAAAAGTTAAAGATTAATTTAATAAATATTTAATAAAAATATTAAAATATAATAATTAATAATATAAATTATATAATTATTAAAGTTAATAAAAAAAAGATACGTGACAATGATCCGGTTTCGGTATCGGTCTAAACCGGTTCATATCCGATAACTATGGGACCGGGAGGAACTTTCGAAAATTTCCGGTAGAACCGGTTCCGGTAATTTTCCCCTTTAAGGAGGACTGGTTCGGGTAAAATCGGAACTATTGTGCCGGTCCGATCCCCTTGCCAGCCTTAGCTTGAACTGATAAAAAGGAAGACATACTCACCCTGTCTCAACTCAACTCAACTCAATATGAAAGCAACGATAAAGATGCAATATATATAAAGCTCTTAAAACAGTAGATAATAACTCAATGTATATAAAAATACAATAATAAACTCTTTACTCTTATTTGGGAGATTCTCTAACCGACAACCATCACTACGAGCTACGTGATGATACAACGTCTCGCCCACGCTACCAGAACTTTCCTATACCTTGCCGGAGTGTAGGACATCCTCAACTAAGTGGATCCACTAAGCTATGCTTAAAAGCAATAAGGAATTATCTAAACAGTATGATCCTTTACCCATGTTAGCATACATGGTTTATGAAGATTTTGAGTTGTCTGAACTCATCCCCATATCGGTGCTCAATACTAAGGCATCCAGCTGACTCATTAGCTTGGAAAATTTTTGATGAAGAACATACGACATTTGCTTTAGATCCACGTAATGTAAGACTTGGGCTTGCTTCAGATGATTTTAATCCATTTAGTTCTATGAGTAATTCTTATAGCATTTGGCCAGTAGTCTTGATTCCATATAATCTTCCTCTATGCATGAAGCAATCTAATATTTTATTGTCCTTGCTTATTCCCGGCCCAAAAGGCCCTGGTATGAATATTGATGTGTATCTCCAACCTCTGATTGATGATTTGAAAATCTTATGGGAGAGTGGAATCGACACTTATGATGCTTTTAAGAAACAAAATTTTAAATTGCATGCTTCTTTGTTGTGGACAATTAATGACTTTCCAGCTTATGCTATGTTGTCCGGTTGGAGCACTAAAGGTAAATTAGCTTGTCCGGTTTGTCATGTACATACTTGTTCCACTTACTTAAAACATGGTCGAAAGCTTTGCTATATGGGTCATCGTAGGTTTTTGGAGAAAGATCATTCTTATCGTCGAAATAAAAGTTGTTTTGATAACACAAGAGAAGAAAGAATTGCACCAGAAGCTTTGAGTGGAGATGATGTGCTTGCACAACTAAATACATTCTCACAAGGTTCAATTGATCCCAACACAAAAAAAAGAAAACGAGATGCTGGAAGATCTGACAATTGGAAGAAGAAAAGTATATTCTTTGAGCTTCCATATTGGAAGAGTGTGTTATTGAGACATAATTTGGACGTAATGCACATTGAAAAGAATATTAGTGAAAGTGTGCTTGGAACATTGTTAGATATTGAAGGAAAAACAAAGGACACACTAAAATCACGGCTGGACATACAAGAGATGAGAATCAAAAAGTCCCTCCATCCAATAAAAAGTGGGGATAAGTATATACTTCCTCCTGCAAGTTATACAATGTCTAAAATGGAAAAGATTCAGTTTTGTAACCTCATCAAAGAAGTCAAGTTTCCTGATGCTTATGCGTCTAACATTAGTCGTTGTGTTAAGGAAGCTAGACTTTTGGGACTTAAAAGTCATGATCATCATGTTCTTTTTCAGCGTATCATTCCACTTATCATCAAAGAAATTTTGCCAAAGGATGCTTATGATCCGTTAATTGAATTGTCATTATTCTTTACTGATTTGTGTGCTAAGGAGTTACATGTAGAGAAGTTAGATCAACTAGATAAAAGTATACGAATAACAATTTGTAAGTTAGAGCGTGTATTCCTGCCAACCTTCTTTGATGTTATGATTCACTTGGCAATTCATTTGGCAAATGAGGCAAAGTTAGCTGGTCCCGTTCAATATCGATGGATGTATTACATCGAGAGGTTAGATTCTTATTCTTGTGAAGTATTTTTCTTATTAAAATTTGTTACAAAATTGATATATATTTACAAATAGATATTTGCGCACATTAAAAAATTATGTACGCAATAAATATCGTCCGGAAGGAGCAATTGCTGAGGGCCATCTTGCAGAGGATTGCATGACATTCTGTTGCAAATATTTACCAGATATAGAGACAAAGCAGAATCGTCTGGATAGAAACTTTGATTCTTCCAACAAAGATTCCAATGTGTTATCTATATTTAAATGTTGTGGTAAGCCATTATCAGGAGGTTCTTGGGAAAATATGAGTGATCTTAAAATAAAGCAAGCTCATTTTTACATCCTCCAAAATTGTGAGGAAGTTCGTCCTTGGATTGAGTAAGACACCTTTTACTTATTTTACTTTTTTTTAAAAATGAACCTATCCATGACTATAATCTAATATTTTCTTCTTCTATTTTTTTTATGAAAAAATTTATAATTCATAGGGAACATCTAGAAATATTAACAAAAGAAAACAATAAAAATGTTTTCAAGAGGCACAAGGAGGAATTTTCTTTATGGTTTGAAGAAAAGGTAAATTATATTATTTTATGTTAATTTATCTTTATTCAGAAGAATCTATAAATCTTACTTTCTAAGTAGTATTAATGTTTGTTGTTGAAATATTATAGGTGGTACAATTAAAAGAAAATGGTGATGATCGAATTACCGATGAATTATTTGCTTTGGCAAGACTCCCAGATTCTCGTGTTTATAGTCATAATGGTTATACCTTGAATGGTTTTAGATTTCGTACAAAGGAATCTGAATTATTTTTAAAAACACAAAACAGTGGTGTGGTAGTAAAGAGTGATGAGCATACAAAAAATGTTGATTATGGAAGAATTAGAAAGATTTTAGAGATATCATACATAGGTTGTAATTCAGTCATATTATTTCAATGTGACTGGTTTGAAGTTCCATCTCAATGTCGAAGTCAAAGTAGAGGTTACAAAAGAGATGAATATGGATTTGTATGTGTAGATGTGACACAGGTTCATTACACAAATGATCCATTTATTTTAGGGTCACAAGCTCAATCTGTGTATTATCTTAAACATGGTCAAAATGAAAAATGGCATGCAGTGGTAAGGGTAAGACCACAAAATTTGTATGATGTACCCGAGCAAGAAAGTGAACCAGAGCCATATCAACTAATTGACTTGGTTGAAAGGGGAGAAACAAGTTTTCAAGTAGAATTGGATAATGATAATGTTACAATACAAAGAGAAGACATTGATGGAGTGAGTGTTGAAGCACCTTCTCTCAATAACGAGGAAGAAATAGACCTAGAAGTTATTGATGAATCTGATGGTGAAAATGGAGATAACTTCAATAATTTTTCATAAGATGGAGAATATCTTTCTGAAGATGAACATGAAGCCGGCGAAGATGATGATTGGTTGTGATTTTCAGTTAGCGCACAAGATAATTTTACTTATTACAATCACTTCTTTTAAAAGATTTAGCTCCTCCTATATACATGCATCTTAACCGTTATGCTTGGTGTTGAAAATAATGTTATCTAAATTATTTTTTGGACATCTGGTGTTGCTCCATTTTGCTTATTCTTTTTTTTGGTCTATAATTACTTCATGAAAATTGTAAGATTATGATAGTTTATGTTGATGTGCTCAATTATTTCTAGTAGTCAACCAAGATAACTATAACATGGAATTAACTCATTTGGTTGGTTGTTTATTGTGCCAAACGACGCGTAAACAACTTGTTAATATTTTATTTTCGCATTATAATTTGAATTATTTCTCTCAATTTCTAAGCATATTTTGTCTACTTTCTAACATTTCTTTTTATTTATATTCTAGATTTCAATAGTACAATTATTTTTAACATGTGTTTCAGTATATCATGATGACAAATGTGCCTGTTTCTGAGAGTATAGGAACTGCTAATGTAATTTCGCATCCCCAATCAGGTAAATTAATCATTCACTAAATATTATATTTTTAATTTTTTTTAACTTTTATATATTTTGCTTATTGTAGATCTAAATACTTTCTTATATTTTTTAGGACAAAAAAGAAAGGGGAGGGGAAAGACAACAGGGCTTTCAATTCAAAAGAAACGTAAAAATATAAATGGCAAGTTAAGTGTGATTATTCCACCGGATCAAAGAATTGCAGTAGGTCTTGGAGCTAATGATTTTATTACTGAGATTTCTGTGAAAGTTTTCCAGCATGCTAGGCATTATGTCAAGAATTGAAGAATGTTTCTGATCTAGCAAAAGAGAGAATCGTTGCGCATATACTGGTAATTACTTCATTTCTCCTTAAAAATATGATCTAGCTTATAAAAAGTAACATCCTAATAGCTGATAAGTGTTTGTTCAAATAAGACTAATCTAATTTTATTGTTTAATTTTAAAATTAGGTGTAGAGTATAAATGTTGATAGCTTCGACAGAGTAATTTTTTTATTTTCGAGCATATCATCAAACTAACTTGATTTAGTTCGTTAGTATGTATTTCACTAGAGTGACAACCCTATTTCGTAGGAGAAGAAAAAAGGGTTGATTCTTTTAAATCTTTACCTGAATTTAATTGTAAGAGTAAAATATTTTTTAATTAGAAAGCTTCTAGTAATTATTGCGGAAGAAAGTTGTGAAACATGAGACTTTATGAACTTTAATATTTTATTAGCTATTGATAAGAAATGACATTCAACACTTTTTTATCTACTAGAAGTGATCAAATTACTTGTCGAAATTGTTTGACATATTGAAACAATTGCTAAAGAATGAGAACTTTTGAAGTTAGAAATAAGATGAATCTTAATTGATGAAGCTCGCAATATAACCACAGACCAATAATCTGGAAAAAAAAACCAATTCAAACATTTGTATTTTTTTTATATTGCACCACACTCCAATCTTTACTGTCCAGTTAAGTAGTATTGAAAATTTTAACTTGCTATACTATCTAATGCTCAGTTTTCTTCTCATGTTGAACAATTGTTGTCTAGTTCTTTTGTCTAAATATTATAGTCTCAATCATTTAAGATAATTGTCCAACAAGTCAAGAATTATTTTAACTCTAGTTGTGCTAAGTCTACTTTTTGCTTATATTTATTTGTCAATGACAATTGATTTCCTAACTGTGTTGTTGTTATAAGCTGTAGATATCTTCTAATAAACAAATTTGGGGACAAGTTACTATGACCTTGATATTTCTCTTCATTCTTACATGAATTCACTGTATTAATCTGATTATTTTTATGGTTGTTATCCTTCTATTATCAACTTACATAAATGTTTCCTATTTTTTTCAAGAATCAAATAATAATAATTTCATTTTTTAATTAGTCATATACAATCAAAGTTCTATTTCAAGTAAGTTCACTTAAATTTTGTTGTGAGCAGGACACCTTCCAACTATCCGACACACAACACGTTCGGGATACTATCTTGGATCAAGCTAATAAACTGTATCGATATCGTCGTAGTAGACTCCAGGGGCGGAGGCAACATATACTTAGGGGATTCATCCGAACCTCCTCGGCGGAAAATATTACTATTTATACAATGTTAAAATTATTTTTTTAGGTATGTATAATAGATGCCCTTCCACTAGTTCGTGTGTTTACTTCTCAGGTTTTGAACCCCCTTATTAAAAATCCTGGCTCCGCCACTGGTAGACTCCATGATCATTTCAAGAAATATGCTACAAAAGAGGAGAGCTTTTTGAACATGCCAGCAGAGGTTAATGAAGTTGAATGAAAATTCTTGATGGAGTATTTCAGCTCAGATTCTTTTAAGGTAATTTGGAGTACATCAGAATTAAATGAATTTAACAATATTATTATTTACTTTATTGGTTTTCTTTATAATTAAATTTATGACACTTAAAAATTCAAATTTAATGCAGAAAATGAGTGAAAGAAATAAAGCTAATAAAGCAAAACAAGAAATACCTCATATTTGTGGAAGAAAATCCTTCCGAGCAGTATCTTTTGAAAAGGTGATGATATATTTCTTTATTTTTGTGAACTTCAATCATTCTTCATTCAACTTCATAATTTGATTTCTTTTGTTAGAGAGACACAAACACTGGAAAAGAGCCTAATTTTCAGAAACTTTGGGAGTTGACTCACATGAAGAACGGACATTGGGTTAATGATGTATCTTCTGAACTGAATGTACATGCATAACTCTTATCTTTATTTTTAGAGAATAAAAATATTAAAGCATTATATTAAAAGCGTAAGTTTGTATTACTCTTTTGCAGGATAAGGTGAAGGAAATTGTTGCTGATCAAATTCAAGAAAATGAAGAGGAAATTGATGCAGATCCTATTGCTAATGCAGCATTTGTGAGAATTATGGGAGAAAAGTCGGGATATTATCGTGGTCAAAGCTCAGGAATTAAGCCAAGCAGGAGATCTATGAATGAAATTCAAGAGCAACTACAAGCACAACAAAAAGAGACAGAAGAAGAACGTCGTAAACGTGAGAGTGTTGAAGACAAGCTAATTGAAGTTCAAAAAAAACTTGAAGAGGAGCAAGAAAATCGAGAAGTTATGGAAACTCGTCTAGTGCGTGATCAAAAAATGGTAAAAGAGGGCATAAAGGCACTGGTATCCCATATGCAAATTTCTAAGGTACAAGCGTTAATGATCAATTTCTTTCTTTTGATCCTAAGAGTATTTTGATTATGCTATTCTTAAAAAACTTGTCCTAGTTATTTTGATGTTATAACATAGTTTCTTTTTATTAGATCAATCATTTTTCAATTCCTTATATTTGCTATGCTTAACAGAGTGGTCTTCCATCTGCAATTCTCAACATTATTACCGATTCAAGTGATTCAGATGTTGCAAATCCTACAAGTCTTATGAATGACATTGGGGTAAGTAAGTTTAAATTTTAAGTTTATTACAAGAGACTTTATTACTGAAGGATAGTTAGAGCTTATTCATCTAATACAAATCATATGATTTTTAAGTAGATTCTTTAAAAAAATAACTGATTTGATTTTTAAATTGTCATGGTATCTTGATATGGTAACTACAATGTAAAATTTATAAAAAATGAAAAAGTGCTTAGATTCTTAATGTTTTTTAATGATGGACTTTAGATTGTACAATGATTTGTCCATTCCGTAAGAAAATCCAATTTCAATATGCTAATGTTCTTTATGTCTTATCATTGGATTGTTGGTTTGAATGGCAAGTGAAACTGAAAAGTCAGCCTCTTATCTATTTATTTTCAATGACATAAGTATATGATTGTTATTATTAGTTATACTTCTATAAAGACAAGGCTTCAAATCTTCTCTTTTGACTACCAAATAAGAACCATAAGTTGATTTGTTAGAGAACAATACATCAAACAAAAAAGATGTATTGTTCTCTAACAAATCAGCTCATGGTGCTCATTTGGTAGTCAAAAGAGCATATTTGAAGTTCTCTTTCAATTTTGAGTAGTCATTGAAAAAATGATTTGATTGGACTATGATTTACTTTCCCGTATTATATGTTGTGCATATATTATATGAGTTCATGTGGTCACTACTTAGTCTTATTTCTCTTCTAAGTGCAAGGTCTATTTGAATTAGCTTCCCAACCCCCACAAAGGTAAAGATAAGATTGCATATATTTTATTCTTTTGATACCACGTTTTTAAATTTACATTGAATATATTATTTTCATTGATTTTTTAAAAAAAATGTAATTATATTTATCTTCTTTTGTAGGATGAACGTGCTTAAACCAACACTACTTACAATATGATTCATGTCATACACAAGCTATCGGAGGAATATTTACCTGTTAAGTTACTAGTAGATTAGTACTACTTAATGATATCTCTTATATTATGTTTTTATTCATTTCGTAAATTAAGACATCCTATGTAGAAATTTTTAGTTTTTAAAATTCCAAATATCTAGTGCATCAGTTCTATGTATTGACGTTTGATACTATTATATATATATATATATATGTATGCGTTAATTTATATATGAATTCATGAATTTTATTAACTTTAAATGTAAATTATACATGTAGCAACTAATAATAAGTTGTTACTAAAGCTTTACCAGAAATATTTATTCACAAATAGCTTAAATGTGATGACTAATTGTAGATAAAAAAAAATGTAATTATAGCCACAATAATTGTTGTTGCTAAAAGTCTAAATAACAGATTGTTAACCGATTTTTCTGTCCATTATTTGCAACTACTAATTTTATTGGGAAAAATAATAATTTCTTGCAACAATATTTTTGGTTGCTAAAGATTTACATAAACAACAATCGTGTACTTTTTACCAACAAAATATAATTTATGGTAATAACTTTTTTTGTTGTGTAAGTTAGCTTTTTACAACAATTTTTTTTTTGTTGTTGCAAAACATTTCCCAACAGCATTTTAGGCAACAATGTGCAACAAAAATTTTTTTGTTACTAAAAGTACTTTTGGCAACAACATTGAATATATTGCAACAAAATATTTTGTTGGAAAATCCCTTCTCCCTTGTAGCGTATATATACTTAAACTCCAAATAATATTAGAGAAATTGATCATTTTTTATGTAGTGATCGCACTATCAAACAAGCTTAGACCATGAGGCTTCAATGTTTTAAAAAGTGAAAAGTACAAAAAGGCAACAAGATCAATGGGATTGAAGCAAAAATCTAGAACTAAAGCACACACTTCTTTAATGTTAATTGCACAAAAAAGCAATAAGATCTATCGGCTTGAAGGAAAAAGCAAGAACCAAAGTGCATACTCCTGTGAAGTAAACTACACAAGTTATGGAAAACTAAAAAAAGACCAAACATGTATGAATTATTTTGCGCATCATCATATGAAGTACGTACACACTTCTCTAAAGCTTTCTCACTTTAATCGTGAAGAAATAAATCATCGCTTAGCTTGCTTAATCGCTTCAAGTGGCAAAAAACTGACCCTTAATAACATTGTGAAACTTAGTTGATCTTACCATCATAACATGTCCAACAATTTCTTTTATCCCTTCGGCAAGTAGCTTGCTATAAAACAAACATATTTTAAATCATTCTTCTTTTTTTGCAAGCAGTCTAAAACCCTTTTATCTAGGTCATACCATTTTAAGCAAGTTATTATAACTAGAGATTTCAAACATGGTACAAGTAATGCTGGATAGAAATATTTCATTTCTGACTTCCTTTCTCTTTTCCTAATAATAATTGTCATATGATAGAACATAAAGTACATAATGAAGTAAAACACACAAACTATGGAAAATTTAAAAAAACATGTATGAATTTAATCAATTAATTCTATAATTAAGTTACGCTTACTATATATTATTTCCGTCTTCATTTGAAGGGCATGGTTTCCCTCGCTTGGATTGTTGGGTTTCTCTCTAAGAGGAACAAATCGTCCCTTCGATTGTTTTATCCCTTTAAGTGGGAAACGAATGACTTTTATCAACACAGTGAGACTAAATTTTGCTATCATAACATGTCTAAAAGTTGATTCTCTTTACATTGATCGGCTTCTATATTCTTCAAGTAGCTGCCTATAAAGTAAGTAAACATATGCTAAAATTCTGTCTTTGTAAGTAGTCTAAAAAGCTTCTACATTTATACAAGTTATTACCAGTCGGGTACAACTTGACAAGTTGTATTACGGAATGTTATACACAAAATAGAAATACTTTATTTGTGACTTCCTTTCTCTTTTACTAATAATCGTCATAAGATAGAGGATAAAATTAAAAATACCAATGTATAATGAAATAGGAACTTTTTTTTTTTCATTTTTCAATCCCCCGCAAGCCATCATAAATGCATAACCAATGAAGTCTAAACTCACATTTTAATTGCTGATGAATGGGTGGCAACGTTATCAAAGGTGAAAGCACCAAAAAGCTTTAAAGTCGGTAAGGGCTTTAAGCGCAACTAAAGCATGGGCTTTAATGAAAAAAGGTGCAAAGTGAGAAAAATACAATTATATATATGTTTAGTCCAAGACTAATAATTATAAAATTAATAACAAATATATGAACAAAGAAATTGAATAAAGAATAAGATAATGTTGGTAAATTTCAGAAGTATGAGTTATTAGAAAGAAGAGAAGTCGAGAAGAATATCGGTAGAAGAACATTTTTATTGATGTCTTCAAATTAACTTTATAAGACTGGAATGAAAAACAGAAAGTAGTAAACCCACGACTAGCAGATTCCTAACTCACTAACTTACTCCTTATAAATAGAAGGAATAGATGGCTAACAACTAATTGACTAAGTCTTATCTAATATAAAACAGTAAAAGTAAAATTAACTACAGTTGAAAAAGCAAATTCCTAACACTCCTCCTTGCTTTGGAAACTGCAAACTCCAATTTTCTGTCTGAGAAGCTGAAACTTGCTGACTGGTAAAGGCTTAGTGAATATTTCAGCCAATTGTTCTTCCGTCTTGCAGTAGACAAGAGTTATATCTCCATCTTTTTGCACTTCTCTCAAGAAAAAGAACTTGATTTTGAAGTGCTTAGTTCTTCAATGACACACAGATTGTGAGATATAGCTATTGTTGCTTCATTGTCCACGAACACTTTGATGCTTCTAGTTGGTTCCATATGCAAATCAACCAGAATTTTCTTCAGCCACAATGTTTGATTTACTGCTGCTGCAACTGCCACAAACTTAGCTTTGACAGTAGATTGAGCTACAATATATTGTTTATTACAACTCCATGAGAAAATTCTATAACCAAGACTAAAACAGTACCCTGAAGTACTCTTTGCATCATCCTCAGAACCACCCCAATCACTGTCGGAATACACACAAAGCTTCACAAGTTGACTCTTCTAAAACTTGACTCCATAGGTGATGGTTCCTTTGATGTATCGCATAACTCTTTTGGCTACCTGCAAATGTACTTCACTAGGACAATACATGAACCTTGATAAAACACTTACAACATACAATATATCGGGTCTTGTTGTTGTACGATACATTAAACATCCAATGAAACTTCTGAAGTATGTCTCATCCACCTTTTCGGCTCCATCATCTTTACTTAATTTCTCTTTTTGCTTCATAGGAGTACTAATCTCTTTGCAATTTTTCATTTTTAATTTCTTGAGAATTTCCTTAGCGTACTTTTTCTAGCAAACGAAAAATTCATATTTTCCTTGTGTAATCTCCACTCCAAGGAAATATGTCATAAGACCTCAGACATTTCAAAAGCTTGCATCATATCTTGCTTGAACTCATCAATTAGCTTTTCACTGCTCCCTATAATAAAAATGTCATCCACATAAAGAGAAACAACAAGAATCTCACTGCTATTATGTTTAACATACAATGTGAATTTTGAAAGACTCTTTTCAAAATTGAGACCGAGCAAATAACCATCTATTCGACTATACCAAGCTCTTGGTGCCTGTTTTAAGCCATAAAGATCTTTACGTAGTCAATGGACTTTATCTTCCTTTCCATTTATAACAAACCCTTCAGGTTGCTCAACATAAATTTCTTCTTCAAGAATGCCATTAAGAAATGTTGATTTGACATCCATCTGATGCACTTTCCAGCCACGTTGTACATAAACAGTTATAAGTAATCTCATTGTGTCGAGCCTAGTAACTGGAGCAAAAGTGTCCGAATAATCTACACCAAAAATCTGCGCATAACCCTTAACTACAAGCCTTGCTTTATGCTTGTTTATTGAACCATCAGCATTTAGCTTAGTTCAGAACACCTATTTTACCCCAATTACTTTTTTGGTTTGTCAACAAGTTGCCGCGTATCATTTTTTTCGATCATAAACAGCTCCTCCTCCATTGCATTTCTCCACTTGGGGTCTTTGAGAGCATCTTTAGGGTTAGCAGGTTCACGAATCGCAACATTGCATCTTTCATATATATCAGAGAGCAATCAAGTTCCCCTAACTGATGGATCATCATCCCTTTCATTTAACCACGAGCTTATTTTCTGGACGGAATTCCTTGAGTCATTCCAATCCCATTCTTCATTCTCCATGAAGTGGACATTGATGAGTCCAAGATTTGGACTCATTTAGGGCTTTATTTGGATAGATTTTGTGTCCTCAAATGCTTGTTTTTTGCCAATAACTGATGTAGAATCCTTGATTTTCAGGTATTTTGATTAAGGAACAACGCATGGACACTAACTTGCAAAAAGGAACGAAGTGAGCTGAAAGAGCGAATAATTGAAGGCTTGGTGATCGTCAAGTCCCTTTGGCGAGTCACCGAATAGCCACCATCTCGCCTAAAGTTCTAGTGTGCCAAGCCTTGAAGGAGAAAATCAAGTTGGCGAGAGAAAGGAGCAGTAGGCGTGTCGCCGAGTGGTTCCGCGATGCAGTGTTGGATCGCCCAAAGTTACAGAACTTGAGGATGTTGAAAGCCAAAGCAAAAAGGCGATAGAACTGACCAAAGGGTGGATTGCCGAGCCCGACTTACTGCGCCGAATGGCCCTTCGCAACATATTTTTGGCGACTATAAATACATTTTCAAACATTATGTTTAGTATCAAATTTTATTCTCAATATTCATTAAAGTAATTTTTGAGTTTGAACTCTGAGTATTGAGATTAAGTTTTCCTTAGCTTTGAAGAATTGAAGTTTTCCATTTTTGAGAAATTGGAAGTGGGTCTTTGAGATTCTTCAATTTGGACCTTTGTAAAGACGAAATTAATCTTACCCAGTTGATGGAAACACAATTTGGTAATGATTTTTATCTTTTTATGATGTCTAGCTAAAACCCTAATTCTTGGGGTGTGATTATGTAATTATGGGCTGATTTGGCTTGTGGGTATTGCTAATTGTTAGTTTAAATGCTGTTTAAAAGTGATTTCATTCAGTAATTATGGTTCAATTTAAAGAATTGTAGTTGCAAATGCAGTTCTACCTTCGTGTTTTTGGCTTGCTCGAGAGAGAGGTTTTAAAACCAAGATTACTGAATTGATGGTATGTGGGTATTGGGTGTCATGGGTTCAGCTCGAGAGAGTGAATGGACTAAAGCAAAGGTTGTTCTTATTTGCATGCTTGTTGGTATTCGAGAGAAACCGACTTGATTCGGGGTTAATTGTTCGAGAGAAAGTTTATCCCCTCTAAAGTCTAGCTTATTCACTAATTTATAACTATTTACTAACAGTTGCAATTACCCATTTGTCTACCTTAGCCTATAATCCAATCACATCCCAAGAACCCGTCTTATTACCGTCATCTTCGTGTTATTTGCTGTTGTTGTAGCTGATAGTTAAAACCAAAACCCCATTTATTTGACATTCGTGTCACCCCCTGATTTACATTATGTTTTTATTCGTAAATGTCTATTCCTATGATTGACTTGAGCATATTCGTACTTTCCTATTGGATCTTAAACACGTACCACTCCCTCTGGGATTCGACCCCAACTCATTTAGTTGGGTTATTATACTGACCAACGATCATTGACGCTTAGAACTGGATTAAGTTTCCTTAAAACGTTAATCAGACATCTCTGCTGATAACTATCTTCTCACCTTCGGGTTGAAAGATTTTGTACGCTTTCGAAACATTATTGTACCCAATAAAAATGTCCAGGGCTGCCTTCTTATCTAGTTTATCCCATTTGACCTGAGGTACATCGGTAAAACAAAGACAACCAAAACACTTTAAGAAAATGCAGCGGTGGCTTGTATCCATACCATGCTTCAAAAGGAGTTTGATCTTTCACAACTTTTGAGGAAAGTCGATTTTGTAGGAACACAACTATATTTGTTGCCTCTGCCAAAAACATCTTTGGAAAATTCTGTTCATGCAACATACATCTTGCCTTCTCCATGATAAATCTATTTCTTCTCTCACTAACTCCATTTTGTTCTGGAGTATAAGGAGAAATAAATTGACGTTCACTCCCCGTTTCTTCACAAAATAGACCAAACTGATGAGAATTGTAATCCTTGCCATTGTTAGATCGTAAAATCTGAATTTTGCAGCAACTTTCATTTTCCAACTTCGCTTTCAACTTCCAAAAAATGCTTGACCTCCGATTTGTACTTCAACAAATAAATCCAGTACAATCAGGTCAGATCATCAGTAAAAATAACATAATAAAGACTACCTTTAAGTTAAGGAGTCCTTTGGGGTCTTCCAATATCGATGTGAACCAGCTGCAACTTTCTTGTTGCTCTCCAAGTTGCCTTTGGGAATGGAAGTCTACTTTGTTTTCCAAATTGACAAGCCAGACAATTTTTAGAACTCGCTCCCAGTTTAGAAAGGTTCTCGACTATCACCAATTCTTACATTTTGAGAAGCAATGATAGTGTCCGAGTCTCTTATGCCATAACTCGGTAGCATTTTCTCTTGCCGAATACACCACTTGTTCTTCCTCCAATGGATTTAATTAGAAACTTCTGCCTCTCATTTTGAATTTAAACAAGTCATGTCCTGAGGCTTCCTTGATCAAGCAATGTTTATCTTCGGAATACAATTTTAAACCTTTTTTCAACAATTGACCAATACTTAACAAGTTCTGATCCAAATCTGGTACATAAAGAACATCGGAAATTGCTTTAGTACCTGATTGTGTTCAACTTTAATAGTTCCCATTCCTTTTCCTGAAATATAACCGCCATGACCTATTCTGACTTTTGTAACTCCAATATGCTTCAAGTCTTTAAATATCTCTTTTTCATGAGTCATATGGTTTGTGCATCCTCTATCAATCAGCCAAGACTCAGTGAAACATTGCTTGCAAAACACGATGCCACAAAGAACTGATCCTCTTCCTGTTCATTAACAACATGGGCGTCTGCGTCATGCTGCTGCAATTTATTCTTGCAGATAATTGCTTCATGCCTGAGTTGGTTGCACTTAATGCATTTAACATCTGGCCATTTCCAACACTTATACGGCGCGTGCCCATTCTTTCCACAATGCTTACAAGGAGGATAGTTTCCTTTGATACTACCTGCTTTCCTTTTGTTGTTATAGCGAGTTGCTCCTTCTCCATTTGTTGGCTGGTTCTTCTTATTGTTTTTCTTTTTGTATCTTCCACTCTCTTCATGTTTGGCCGTCAATACTCCCTCTCTAATTCCATCTTCTCTCATAACCCTTCTTTGTTCTTGATCCTGTAAGGAATTCAATAATTCCGCCAAAGTGAGTTTTGACAGATCCTTGGTGTTCTCCAAAGTGGTAATGGTGGCTTCAAATCTTTCAGGTACAGTAAGCAAAATCTTTTCAACAGTACGCGAGTCTTTAAACTCAGAACCAAGTAATCTTACTTTGTTAGCTATGCTCATAAGCCTATCAGAGTATTCTTTGATGGTTTTCGATTCCTTCATCTTCTGTAACTCAAAGTCTCTAATGAAATTCAGCACTTGCATACCTTTGATACGATCATCTCCTTCATATTCTGACTTGAGATAATCCCAGATGGATTTTGTTGATTTTAGAGATATGATACGAGTGAAAATTGTTGAAGAGACTACTGAAAAAAGACATGCCTTTGCCTTAGATTTTCTGGTTTTCTTGTCCTTGTGATTTTTGAGTTGAGCCATTGTTGGGTTTTCGGGGCGGAAGAACTTCATAGTCTTCCTCGATTGACTCCCAAAGATCTAAAGCTTCGAGATAAGCTTCCATCCTCACTGCCCACATGTGAAAATTTTCACCATTGAAGACAGGAGGTGCCATTGCCGAGAAACTTGAGCTTTCTTCCATGTTTAATCTTTTGTTGTTTCTGGTTATGGTGCTTGAGTCACTTGAAACAATCATTCACAGAAATACCATAGATCCCGCAAGATAAAAAAGCTCTAGATAGCAATTGTTGGTAAATTTCAGAAGTATGAGTTATTAGAAAGTAGAGGAGTCAAGAAGAATATCGGTAGAAGAACATTTTTATTGATGTCTTCAAATTAACTTTATAAGACTGGAATGAAAAACAATAAGCAGTAAACCCACGACTAGAAGATCCCTAACTCACTAACTTACTCCTAAATAATAAGAATAGATGGCTAACAACTAATTGACTAAGTCTTATATAATATAAAATAGTAAAAGTAAAATTAATTGCAGTTGAAAAAGCAAATTCCTAACAGATACACTGAAATATCAATTGTTTAGTGTCACCTCTTTAGAAGAGGCTCATTGACAAGGGAAATTATTTCTTAGAACCTTGATGACAACATTGAAGCGCACATATAGTGAAGTGAAGCTCTCATCACATTTTAAGCCTTGCTTCAGGGCTTAAGTGTGTCTTTGACAACACTGATGGGTGGTTGATGTGCAAGGTTGTTTGAAGACTTGGTCTTAATAGAAAGTGTGGATTTCCATAAGAGGCAGGTATAGTGTTGTGGCAATGGGTTCATTTGCACCAAGTGCAGTTGATGCAAAATATGAATGTATGTGTAAATATCTACTAAAATTTTGATGACTAGTCTGTATGGATCAATAATTTCAAAAATTCAATGGATTCGATCGCGATACGACGAACCGTAAAGGTTGAACCTACATTGTTTAAATTCCTGATAGATTTTCATTAATGTCTCATAGTTCCCTGTCACGCTTTTTTGATTGCTTTTTACAAAATCCTATAAGAAATAACATACATTTAAACATAACACTAGTATCAGTTTTGGAATAGAAGAAAATAAAGGTATTCATATGATCGTTAGTTGTGATTAGTGCATTTATGATTTCACTGGTGGAAATTTAGGACTAAAAGTAATTTTTTTATTAAATCAAGTGATCTTACTAAGTGTTTCTATTGATACTTTATCACATCGGGAAAAATAAAGCTTCTATTGCTCCTTAAGGGTAAAGAGCATAATGTTTTGAGTCACTACAATGTAAAACATGAAATGATATTAAATAGTCGGAGTTTAGAGCTATAAGATGAACTCAAGCAATGCTACACTTTCATCATTCTAAACCTAAGGTTTATCCTAGAAATCAATAGAATGGATGAATAATACAATACACAGATTCAATTTCAAGTAGAGACAAAAAAAATGCTAGGTATATTTGGTGAGCGTGGTGTCCAAGGATGGCATCAGGGTATATTCGGTAAAGATTAAGGCTATTCGTTATTGGTCTTGACCCACCTCAATTACTGAGATTTGGAGCTTCATCGAACTAGAGGACTATTATAGACGGTTTATGGAGGGTTTCTCTACCATTAAAACACCACTGACCCGATTTACTCGCCTTGATGTTCCATTTGAGTGGTTTGAGGAGTGTGAATTGAGCTTTCGGAAGCTCAAGGAGTTACTTACCACCAATCTTGTATTGACTCTCTCCCAGTTGAGGTTGAGGGTTTCACAGTGTAATGCGACGCATTCAGCATTGGTTTGGGATATGTATTGATGCAATGGGGTCGGGTTATAGCTTATGCATCAAGGCAATGTAAGTTGCATGAGCACAATTACCCCACTTATGACTTGGAGTTGGCGAAAATAGTTTTTGCACTTAAGATCTAGAGGCACTACATGTATGGAGTTTGATGTTAGATCTACACTGACCACATGAGTTTTCAGTAAATTATGAGTTGATCACACTCAAATTATTTGTAAGACCATTAAATAAGTAAGCGGTCATTAGCAATCTAATTACCCAACCTATGAGGTCGGGGTCCAATCCCACAAGGAGTGGTATGTGAAAGAGTTCAATTATGAAGTCAATTTGTATCCCAATTCATTGCAAGTAAATGGTAACAAGGGTTAAAATAATTTCGATTATCAAATTAAGATTGTTTGGTAACCAATTCTGATCAATCAAACTGAAACAAGCGATTAACAAGCAAACAAAGTGGTAATCTAGGAGTGTGCGAAAGTGGGTATCGATTTCAAAAGGTTGGTCAATGTGATTGCTCAATAACCTTAATTACCCATGGATAGGTTGGGTCAATCTCAAACACATATTAAGTTTCTCAATCACAATATGTGTATTACAAGAATTCCTCTCGGACATTCTCATGTGTAATCAACTAAACAACTCAACAGTTCGACATAATTTTTCTCTCTTGAGCAAGACTAGCATTTAGAGGTGAAACCCAAATCTCTTTCTCAATCAAATAAAGAATTTCCAACTACTATGCAAGTATCAACTCAGTTACCCATTTCATATATTCTCTCTCAATCAATATACAAAAATCTAAAGCTATAATTAAGTTTGCAACCTCAATTCATAAATTAAATATATGATAATCAAATTGAATCCATAGAAATCAAAGCAAAACAGAGCAATACACATTATCCCACCAATTTACTGAAAACCCAACTCCATTTGGACACCTCTATAATAAGGGTTTTAGCCAATCATATAAAAATTACAATAAAGTATACCAAAAACATCCTCGGTCATCGGATAATTGATTTGCAACTACAATTAAAGAGACCCACTTTCAAATCCCCAAAAATTATTGATTACAAGCTTGTTTGTCATACTACAAAATATAAGTTTCTATTGTACTGTGCTAAAAAAAGATTCAGATCCAATTGTATGAGCAAAAATATACATTTTCTTTCTCCTTTTAGCTATTTATAATTTTCCAAAAATTAGTAAAAACTTCATCAAATTTCTCAGTCAGAGATGTAAGTCATGCTCACCGACTCATTTAGAGAGTCATCGACTTGTTCTTCTTCTTGCATTTTCTTGGCTTCAAGTGTTTAAACCACAGTTTGCAAGCTCAATGGAGCTCGTCGTTCACATTCAATGAGTCACCCAATCTCGCATTTTTTACCTTCAATTTAGACCAATCGTTCTGTCACTTTCGGCGAACATATGTCATCCCCACTGAGTAAGTTCGGTGAGTCTGTGATCAACTTTTCTTCTCGCTGACATGTCTTGAGCATTTTAGTCAAAGACTGTCAATTTTTGTGAGGTATGGCACATTTGGCGAGTCATCGAGTGTCTTTTGGCAAGCAACAATATCATGATTTTGCTCATTTTCCATGTTTTTAGCCTTTTTTGCGTGATTACATCCTTGCCTTGACCTTGAGCCTTTATAGCTACAAAACACAATAAATCATTATATATGGACATAAAAAGGCAAGGACACTAATTGATAAATTAAAAAGGCCTCAAATGAGCTAAAATCTCAGACTCATCATGAGTCAGAGAAACCTTAATTCGAGGTAGCATCATTGAACTGAGTTCTTGCAGGACTAAAACCTCTCAATTCTCTACCATCCGAGCAGCGCAAATCTAGTAGCGGACATCTTAATCTGGAAGGCAGTGTGTATGAGTAGTCTAGCCTTCCTACAGTGGAGAGATCTTTGCCTTTAGACATTCAGTGTTTAGCCAATAGTATGATTTTGTTGGCTATTTCAAATTCTAGGAGAGTGTAAGCCTATGTGGGAGTTCAGTCTTCCTTGTTGGAGCGGATTCGGGGTTGCTAGTTCGAGGATGATGCCTTGGTTGCCCTTCGAGACCAAGTGTTAGAAGGTGATGCCAGACATACTACCTTATATTCAGATGGGGTTTTGAGATTTGGTCATCGTATCTGTGTTCTGATAGTTGTGGATTAGATTTAGTTGGTCCTTTGTGATGCCCATTACTCAAAATATTCTATCTATCCGAGCACCATAAAGATGTATCGTGATTTGAGGCAGCTTTATTGGTGGAGCGGTATGAATAGATATATTGCAAACTATGTGTCCCGCTGCATGTGTTGCTATTAGGTGAAGACCGAGCATTTGTGGCCTGGTGATGAGTTTCAAAGATCACCATTCCTGAGTGGAAGTGGGATCGGATCACCATGAACTTTGTTGTGGGTTTTCCTCGAACTTCTAGATGTGTTGACAGTATATGGGTCATCGTGGATCAATTGACAAAGTTAGCACACTTCGTTCCCGTTCACTCTTCATTCAGCACCAAGAGGTTAGCTCGTATCTATATTCGAGACGTGGTTTCTCTTCGTGGTGCTCCACTATTAGTTGTAAATTCAAGGTCTGAACATCTAATCTTCAGCCGCAGTCCGTGATTCGGGCTCATTATCCTCTATGGAGTTGATATCTATCGTCTTGCTCTTGGGTACTTGGAGGCCTATCGGTGGTTCGACGTCCGGGCTACGTCCTCTATGGTTTCTTTGGGAGATATATTCGCAGTTTGAGGTCCGGCCTATGCACCCTTTGGCTCTGGACTCACCATGACCTATTCTTAGCAGTTATAGGTATTATGTGTACCCATCGGGCTTATGAAGTCCTTTCAGGTTGTCACACCACTTCTTGTTTTTTTAATAGTTAAGGATGTGATGGGTTTTTTTTTTAAAATAAAGTAAAAGAATTTTTATTTTTTTTATAGAGTCACCACCTGGGATTGAGTTTTTTAGGTGTTCCAAGTCACCTGGTAAATCCTAATTTAAAAGGAAATAACTCTTTATTTTTTAGTCTACGAAACTAAGATAGGGTAAGGAATTCTATTGACCGCGAGGAAGGTGTGAGGCACCCCCCGAGTCCCATGGTTCTAGCACGGTCGCTTTATTAACTCATGTTTGGCTAAAAATAATTTTTTGGATAAAAAAGTAAATTCGTGTTAGTTGCTAATTATTTTTTTTTTTTAAAATGATTGGCCTAGGAGCGTAACCGCACACAAGACCTCCTTTTTTTGGAAAAAATACACACCAAGGATCGTAATCGAACACATGGTGGTATTTTAAATTATTTTTTTCAAAGAAAAGACTGATAATTAATGACTCAAATTTTATTTAATAATAAAAAAATTAATGAAAAAATGAACTTGTTGCAACATATAGACATGAAAATGATCTTCTTTTTTTTTTTTGCAAATTGCTAATTAACATTTTTGTTTTCTAAAAAAAAAATAAAACAAATATATATGTTAAGTATCATTACTTGACAATAACAACAAAAGAAAAAAAGTATGTAATTTAAAAAAAAACATAGAATAATGACTAAGCCCCCTTTAAAACAAGTAGTGATATACTAATTTTTTTTTTCTATTGATACAATTTCAGAAATAACCATTTGAGTGAAATTTTCAGTTTTGCACAAAATGGGCACATATTGCAATTATAGTCAGTTTTATCTAATAGTTAAATTACTAACCAAAAGTAGCCGATTTTGCATTTTTTTGTTTCAATAACTCATTTCATATATTTATTTAAGAGAGAAAAAAAATTCTATATATTCTTTTTTTTTTAAAAAAGGATTTACAAAATGACTAGATTTATATTTTTTGCAAAAATGACCAATTTTGTGTTTTGTTTTTGCAAAAACAACCTCTCTTTTTTTCCTTTAGTGACCAGAAACTAAAAAAAAAAAAAGACTTTGAGATTGTTATGTTTTTCTTTAGCAAAGCATGAGCTTCCTTATCAATCCTACGATGAGGTAAAATTAAACTAAACACCACATTAGTAATAAACATATATGTACATAATAATAAAACATAATCATATAAAATTCACAAGACTTAACTAAATCAAAACAAACTTAATATAAACAACTTAATCAAAATATAAAAAGAACATGAAACATTAATTTAAGATTACATTGTGAAATGTAAAAAGAAATACCTAAATGTGATGACAAGCAAATAGTGAAAGCAAATTAGTTGAACCACGAACTTACACAATGTAGACCTATTTGATCAAGAGCCAAAAATCAAAAGAAAATCAGTTCACTAACACAAAATCCAAACATCTAAACTATTTTAAAGATCAAACACAACAAATAAGGAAGAAAATAAAAATAAAAAAACAAAAACAAAATTCAAAAAATAAAATTCAAGCAAAAACTTCAACATGATAAAACTTAAAGAACACTAACAAAACAATACAAATTCAGCACCAAAACAACTTATATGGTTAAAAAAATGTGATAATGACGGATTTGGATAGAGGATGAGAGGGGGGAAAGATTGACATAAATTTTCGGGTGAATGGGGGTTGTCGGAAAACTTCGCCGGATTTTTTTTGGATGGATTTTGGACATAAATTTATATCAAAGGATAGCCCTTGAAGAGCTCTACACATTTATGTAAATGGTATAGAATGGGAATGATCGGAACTTCATAAATCTAAAGAAAAAAGTGAAGATTTGTGTTTGATTTTTCTTAGATCTACGGAGTTTGGCTATGGATAAGGATGAATGGTTTATGGATTTGTGTAAAGGAGGGTGAAAGGAAGAAATTGTAAAAATTTTGGAGATTTTTCTAGCCAAGGAGTGGTGGCCTCCGGTGACAGTGGCAACAGTGGCAGTGGCCGGCCGGCGTTAGGTGGAAGTAAGGGGAGAAGAAAATAAAAATAAAAATAATTTTTTTTTATTTTTGGAGTTTTTGTATTTTTTTGTAGGGTCCCATAAGAGCCATTGGATCAAAATATCATGAATGGTTGAAATTCAATCTTGACCATTTGTATTGGACCGGGTCAAAATTGATTGGGTTATCAGGATTTGGTCTAAATCAACCCAATTCAATCAAAATTGGGTCATTTGGGCCAATTAAAAAAAAATACAAAACAAAGACAAACAACCGAAAATACAAATAAAATATAAGAAAATACATTACTATATATTGTAGGAGTAAAATAAACACGTCAAAAATTAGGTGTTCACACAGGTTATTACTTAAACTTGTGCACAAGTCTACATTTGAGGCTTATGAAAGTCTAGTTAGGTTTAGTTAATTGTACTTACTTCATTTAAGTTCTCTAGTACACTTATGTGCATTCCTTTTAAATTTCGCTATTTTGACCTCTGTGTTAGATTCTAGCATTTCATAATACCTTTAGTTTTTTTGTTCAGTCAACCTATGATGTCTATTGAGTACATGTTGTTTTGATACTCATACTACACTCTGCATTGGTTTCGTGATGCAGGTCTGTGCACCAGTTACCAACGCTGATATTCGGAGGCGAGGGTGAGCACATGTCTCCATCTGTATTTTGTTGGCTAGTCTTTTGCATTTTGAGACAAGCCTTTGTATTTTGAGTACACTTTTGAAACTTGTACACTTTTGTTTAGGAGCTCTGTACTTATGACTTCTAGGTTCTGGGAGGGATCTTTTGGTTTGTTTCCGCTTATTCTTATGTTTCTGCATTTTAGTTGTCGCTTTCTTTCTACCCTTATACCCATTACTGACATTCTTGGTTACGAGTTGGCTTACCTATTGGTGGGTTATAGTAGGTATCATCATGACTAGAGAAATCGGGTTGTGACAAGTCATGCCCTAGATGGCCTACCACCATTAAATCACTATGGAGGCCGCTAAAGCAGTCACACCAACATCTTTGGAATCAACCAAAGGCTAAGGTGAAAACTTCTCCAAATAGGTCCTCAGGATTCATTCGGAACTCCGTGAACGCAAACATACTATGCTATCCTACAAAAAACGACATTCCAAACTCAACGGAATTGGTGAAATAGCCAATGGAGGTCCTCTTGATAAAATGTTGACCCAAGTCAACACTTGCAAAAAAAAAAAAAACTAAAATCAACAAAACACAAACTCTACAAAATCATCCCGATCACCTTGGGATCTAAACCAAAGGTCATTCTAGAACAAATTTGGCATTCCGAAGTTAACTATGCTGACAAAATTCTCATTCAAACACGTTTACCAAGAATGTTGACCGATGTCAAATATTTGTCAAACTTCCAAAAAATTCTTGACTAAAGGCTTAAACTTACATTGAAGGCCTTGATACCTAAACCAACCATGACACTAGCCCAAAATGGACCTTCCGAAGCTGATGGATTTCATGGAAATCCCATACGACACCAGATTCTCTGGATACTGGCCAAAGTTAATTCTTCCAACTTAAGGGCTTCCAAAATGAAACAACTCACACAAAATTCTCCTGACTATCTCGAGAAGCGTGTCACTCATCCCAATATCACACAAACATTACATAAAAGCTACGGAAATAGACAAAACAGTAAAATTCACACAAAAACAAGCAAATGACTACAAAGGTCATTACAACTTTATACATGTCAAAGCCAAAAAAAATAAATCAAACATTCTTCAAAATAGTCATAAGTGAAGCAAAAATACCAATACAAGTAAAATTATACAATAACACAACTTTCTTTCCGACATTAACATTATGCCTCAAAAAAATTATGTTTTGTATGGAATACGTCTAGTTTTAAATACAGAAATTCCCTCATTTAATGTAGAATTAGTAGTTAATAGTGCGAATGATTTGGGTTCAAAAACTGTGTGTTTTAAATTGTATAAATAAATAAATTCAAATTCCTAAATTTCAGTATTTGTAATTATCTTCAAGAGTATTTTGAGGAAATATAGTTCCACAAAAATAGGCTAGATTGATTTGTGTATTCTCTTGGTTCATTTTGAACGTTTTTGTTTGACTTTAATTAAAAAAATGTTCAAGAATAGTGTGTTTTAATATAGATATATTTTTGAATATTTTTTATTTTGCTTTATCTAAATTTCACCTCTATGAAAAAATGGGGAACGTGTGAGGGTTTGGGGTGGTGGTTAGTTTACATATTAGAAGGTCTCTTTTAATAAAAATTAAAACTGAATGTTACAACTTAACTATACAAATTTTGAAACTGGTTTTTCTTTTTATCACGATAATTATTTATTTTTACTGTCACAATTATGGATATTCAAATTGAAAAGTTGTAAAATTGTTTTTCCTTAAAAAGTAACTGCAAAATTTAATTTTTAATAGTAACTAATAAGCAATTAAATTATTTTAAAAACTGAATTTTAAAACTGAAAAATTGAAAAAAAAAGTTGGTGTTGACATGTGGCACTCTTTGCCTCTCCTATTATATATAGATACTAGTATACGTGCTCGTTCGTTGCACGGATATTTTAAAATTAATTAATTTTATAATTTAAAAATAACTAATATGAATTATTATTGAGTAATAGAAATGCATAGGTTATTGTATATAATATTTTGATTTTATATAAATACTTGATGCTAGTAAAATTAATTTTACCCTAATTCTTTTAACGTGTTCTTTGAGATAAGATAAAGTAATTGTGTGTCAATAAAACAAACATATATGTTTATTGGTGAATATATCATAGTATGATTTATTTTAGTATATTAATTGCTTTCGTTATAATTTTTTTATTTTTTCTATTAATAATTTGCTTACGTACATAATATTATCCATAGTGTTTCATTTCTTATGACATTTCAAAATTTTCTTATCTCAGATTCAAATAAAAATAGATAAGCTATTATAACTAACACTTTATTCACTCTTAATTAAGAATTGATCAAATCTGATTCGTATATTTAGATGGGATAAATGAATTTATTTTTTTAACAAAAAAAATCCGAAGAATCTATCATATAATGTTGGCTTAAATTATGTATATTTATTAAACAATTCACTATATAATGTAAATAATAAATCTAAATCTAATAAATTGAATGGGTGATATAGAATTTTGAACTTGAACCCATAATATTCAAATTTTGAATTTATATGTGTTCAATAGTCTAAAAGATGTAGTAAATAATTAAATTTTGTACATATGATAAACAATCTATATATATAAAGCGAAATATGAAAACGTTGATGTGGCACCTCCCAATGGCCTCTATTAATATTTATCTATTTTGTCAATTTTTTGAGCTTTAATCTTATTTTTAATTACAAATTAAAAATGTATTCATGATATAAGAAAAAGACATTTAACTCCTATAATTAAGAAACTGTGTAACAGCTAAATAAATAATGGTACAATTAGGATACATCATAAACACAATAATTAAGAAATTGTGTAACGACTAAATAAATAATGGTACAATTAGGATACATCATGAACATAATTTCTTCAATTAAATTATTGTTAAATAATATTGAAATTAAGTCATTGATTAATTAACTCAATGAAAATGGCAGTAACTAGAATATGAATGTTAATTTTGCTATTTCAACATAATTGATTGACTAAAAATTTGTACTAATTACGGAAGTTTAATATTTTTTTCCTAATTGCAAAATTAATGAAAAACTAACCACTTAATTCTTTTAATTACACCTTTTCTTCCCCCTTAATTGTAACTTATATCTCATTTAAACCCATTAAACCCCTTTAATTACTCCCCAAACATTCAACTTAACCATCAATATATTCTGTAATCTTTTTCCACAAATTCAAAACATGGAAGAACGTAATCATAATGATATGTATTCTTTTTTTTTCTTCTGATTATGATTTGAACGAAGCAAATATAATTTTATGTCATTTATTCCAAGGCCACCAATTAAAAATGTCTAGATTTGCAACATAAAGGTTATGAAGAAGGACATCAATACTCAAAATGAGAACAATATTTGGCTTTATTTTATTTTTATTGTTGTTGTTTATTTTGATCATAAATATGTAAATGATATTTCTTTTTGTCAAAATATAACTATCTTACAAAGTTATTTATTTTTGAAGGTTGTTTCTTCCTCTACAACATGTTTGTTCACTTCATGGGGTTCCTACAGAGAGGAAGAGGAAATTCTTAAACAAAGCAGGACTACCTAGAGATAAAAATTTGGTATTTGTCTGTAAGTTTCTTGCTTAATTTTATTTTGATACATTATCTTATTAAAGTTTATACAAGTAAAATTTTAATAATTCTTTGTTATATATCCACCAAAAATGAAATACTTGACTTGCTAATTTTACAAACTCCTATTTGAATATAATTTTTGTAATACATCCATTTAATTTTTGGAAGACATGACTGAAATTAGATGAAAAGGATAAATAAAACTATCTTATTAATGTAAAATTAAGAAGTAGTTAACCTTTTTTTTTTTTAATTTTATATATATAT